>JAFVLL020028638.1:0-59092 GCA_021397915.2 Tor tambroides | reverse complement strand
GGTAATAGTAACCGAATGTGATTCAAAGGAACTGTTGATACCCAGAGATGGTAAAGGAGTAAATTTCCAATTATTAGAGATGAGCAGACCAGTACCTCAACCTCTTCCAGTCAAACGGGGGTGTGGGAAAAGGAGAAATTATTGGAGAGTGCTGCAGGTGTAGCAGTGCCCTCTGGTTTGATCCAGGTCTCTGTCAGGACCATGAGGTTTAGCCTTGAATGAGTAATAATGAAAGTAATGAAATCAGCTTTGCTGACAGCAGACTGACAATTCCAGAGACCAATAGAAAAAGAAAATAGTTTATTAGTAGACATAGGCAAAGTAATAAACATAAACTGCAGATGAATGTAACAACAAGCACTCACAACACTGTCAGCTGCATAGCAACACCCTTGCACTGAGACACTAAACCCTAGCAACCACTTAGCAAAATGCTAAGAATATCTTAGCAACCATAAAACAACACCTTGACACCTTGCATTGCAGCTGCAATACAACATGCAAAAAAGTAGTCAGAACACTTCATCAACTGCATAGCAACACTATGGCAACTACATAGCAACACAAAAGACACAAAGCCCTAGCAACCACAAAGCAAAGCTCTACTAACCACTTAGAACAGCTTAAAAACCATATAACAAGACTCTGGCATCTGCCCTCATAATAACACTTTAGCAGCCATAGTAACATCATTCCAACAGTCCAGAACACCATAGATACAATCAGAAATCCTAGCAGCTTTAGAAATGCATTAACATTATTAATTCAGAATACCTTAGAAACCATAAAACAACTACTTGGTCTGCACTAGCAACAGCACTGCAATGAGCTAAAACCAATCAGAAGATTTTATCACCCCCATAGCAACAATCGCAAACACCCTAGCAACTGCATAGCAACATACTAAGAAACATTTACAACACTTTATTAAATGTATAGCAATACTCTTGCAATAGACAACCTGCATAGCAATGACTGATAAGCACTAATAACACCTTATTAAACATAGAAAATTCAGAACACCTTAGCAACCACGCACTGCCCTGACAATCACCCACAACACTCTGGCAACTCAGAATACCCTAAATGCCATGAAGAAATGCTAACAACTGATCAAAAAGGCATTACTGTTAACTCCTTAGCAACCTTATGACAACACACTTGTTTCTACCCTAGCAACTGCATAGCAACGAATTAACACTCGCAACACCTTATCAAATGTATAGCAACATTCTTGCACGAGACACAAAACCCTAACAACCATCCAGAAAAGCTCTGACAACCACTCAGAACACCTTAGCAACTACATAGCAATGCCCTGGCAACCACCCAGCAACTATTTAGCATTGTGTTACCATAGTGACATTATACCAACCACTCAGAATACCATAGAAACCTACCAGAAATCCTAGCAACAGTTTAGAAATGCATTAACATTAACTCAGAACACCTTAGCAACCTTATGACAATACCATGGCTTCTACCCTAGCAACTGCACAGCAACACAGTAACAATCATATGCAACACCTTAGCAACTGCATTATAAAGCCCATCAGAATGCTCTAGCAACTGCTTAGCAATGTGTGAACAGCCACACAAACACCTTAACAACTGGACAGGAACATCCTGCCAATGACCCAGAAAACCCTAGCAACCGTATACAAACTCAAAACACAACTAACAACACCTTTGCATATATCCCAGCAACCGCATTGCAAGTTTGCAACATGTTAAATAAAAAAGTCAGAACACCTTATTAAATGCATAGCAATGCCACAGCAACCACCCAGAACACCCAAACAACTGCATAGGAATACCCTAGCAACCACCAACAACACAGATACCACCCAAAAATCCTAGAAATTGTTTTGAAATGCATTATTTACACATGCACTGTATTAAAAACTCAGAACACCTTAACTACACCCTGGATTCTACTCTAGAAACTGCATAGCAAGTGCTGTCAAAAGTACCAACTTGGGAACCAGTCAGTACTGAAATTTAAAAAAATGTGACAATACCAGCATTTCCCGCGAGCATTTTGAGCGCTGTTGAGCGGATTCTTAAACACCTCTGATTGTCCATTGTGTTCATATGCTATATGCCTATATAACAGATATGTCAGTGATTGGCTACAATGATCGTCGCTTCACGCTCTTCACCGAGCGCTTACACAGATACAGTACATACGGGAACATTTGAAAGCCGTGTCTAGCAGATATATTAGGGATCCACTGACAAATCTGATGATAGATGCAGCTTTCAAATGCTCCCATGTGTATCTGTGTAAGCGTTCGGTGAAGAGCGTGAAGCGATGATCATTGTAGCCAATCATCTGTTATATAGGCATATAGCATGTGAACACAATGGACAATCAGAGGTGTTTAAGAATCTGCTCAGCAGTGCTCAAAAAGCTTGCGGGAAATGCTGGTATCACAAAAAAAAATTTAAATTTCAGTACCGGCGGGTACTGAAGTCGGTACTTTTGACAACACACAATTCCCTGGCAACTGCCCAGAGCACACTAACCACTGCTTAGCAAAGTGCTAACAGCCACACAAACACCTTAACTGCACAGGAACATCCTGCCAACCATTCAGAACACCCTAGCAATCATATACTCAGAAACTCAGAAAGCCTTAGCAACCTAGCAATTTACATTTCTGTAAATTTGTGTAAATAATAGTGTAAAGCTGTAGCTACATACACTACAAAATATATTGAAAAGAGCAACTTTCATGGTGTGTGTGTGTGTGTGTGTGTGTGAGAGAGAGAGAGAGAGAGAGAGAGCATCAGCCGTCAGACAGAGTTGAGAGGAGAGTGGGAGAAACTGAGAGAGAGTAGGAGGAATGAAAATAAGAGTTTATATGCAAGTCAGCATCACAACTGGATGCACAGCGTTTCAACAGAACAGACCTGTATGTTATGTAAAGCAAGGGGTGTCTGAAGGTAAGGTCATTTTTTGTTTGTTTTATTGATGTGTTTTGGTGTGCAGTGGCACTTCTCTATATTTGACAATTCCTTTTATATAGTCAAAAATGTGCACTTTAGAATTTTGTTTATTATTATTATTATTATTTTAATTTGCAGTAATGTAAATGTAATTAAGCACAAGTTATGTTGTTATGAAACTACTATTAAAAAAGCTACATTTTCTTTCATTTCATTTTTCATTTCATAACACTTTTGCTTTCATAAGTCAGCCTACATTATTTCATTTGCATAGAACTGCACAGTTGTATGTTTAGCTTTAGAGAGAGCAGTACAATATTACCACAGTCAGAACCTCCTCTTTAACAATACGCAAGGTATATTGCTGTTATGTGCTATAGACCACTGAGAATTATTATTATTTATTTATTTATTTTAGAATTTTTAGAAATTTTGAATTCCTCTTGAACCAAGTATAGTTTTATCATGCTGTAGATGGGCTGCAGAACTGATGTGAATTCTTGGATCGTTCTGCTCATTAGGCTCAAATTCATTTTTAGCATCATGACATTCCATAACAAATATTCACTTTTTGAATAAAAATATCTGTCTGCTGTCCCACAGAAATGAGCAATTCTTGTATTTGCCTATCACTTCAAATTCAAATAGTGTTAATGTTCTGTATAGCATTGCCTGAAAAATGTATATAGATTGAGGGCTATAAATACTGTATGACGGCATTAGTCATTTCATTTGAATAAACAGCTGGGGGATTTGAATAGGTAAATACCTCTTTCCACAGTTCATACCTCAGGTGATAGCGTGATAACCATAATGTCTTTCTGACAGCGTGGGAATTGAAAACTTTTGTAAGTCTAACACTGAATTTGGGGTGAAAATCGAAAGAAATGTTGTAATGCACCAGGTGCATCCCATTCAGAAATGAGATCAAACAAAGATTGGGTTGTTCTTAATTCATTTCATTTCAAAACGGTGTGTATTTGTAACCTCTCCTACTTGCCATAGTTATTTTATTCTTGACCCTCGTGACAGTCAAACATGCACTGTTATTATGGAAAATGTGTTGCCATAGAAACGCCCTGACTCGGGGGCAGACTGAAGTTTGTAGACTAAAAGCTGGAGTGAGGCAGGTCGTCTGGCGCTGAATGCTGTTATTAGTGTACCATTAAGCTATCAAATTGTTAGCGAAGAGACACTTGGAAAGTATAGAGCACATTTCTGCAGGGTTACACTTGAACAAAAAAAGAAATTATATTAGCAGTTAAAGGAAGGCGCCATAAATTAAGCAGCTTATTTCGAATGAAAATTACATTACCTTGATAGTACTAATCTTGAAGTTATTGAAAACAATATTATGTTTAAGTTTTGCACAAAAAACAAATAAACATGAAATTCAATTTTTTGGTTTCATTTCTGAGTGATATTCAGTGAGAGAAAATGTAGGATGAGGCTTGATTTTATCCGGTAATTTGAATCGTGACAAGTTGCCGCTATATGCTAGAATGGAGTCAAGAGTTTGGAGGGAAGCAATACAAAATAATGGGGATCAGGGGCCTGTTCCATAAAACAAGTTTACCAAATAAGCCAGGCTTATTTCAGTTAATCTGACTTATTTTGAACCAAATCAACTGACAATAAGTCAGACTAACTGAAATAAACCTAGCTTATTTGGTAAACTTGTTTTATGAAACAGGCCCCAGCTTTAGTTACCCAGTCTTTGGCATATACAGGACCTTGGAAATTTTTACTTTTTGAATATAAAACAAAAGGGGACATGGCCTTGTTTATGGCACCTGCACCCTTACTGTCTTCTGATGAGTCCACACTTTGTTGAACAAAGTTTACCAAATAAGACAGGCTTATTTCAGTTAGTCTGTCTTATTGTCAGTTGATTTGGTTCAAAATAAATCAGACTAACTGAAATAAACCTGGCTTATTTGGTAAACTTGTTTTATGAAACAGGCCCCTGATGCATCTGTTGAGAGCCTACTGTGTGTGTGGTTCATTTCGGTTAGTTTCATTGGCTTTTACAACAGTGGTCTTAGACTTTATACTGACACCTATTGGTGCGCATGCAGCATTGCACAAAAGGAGCTTCACAATATTTCTATTGTAGAAATATAATATTTGCATGCATAATGCCCGCAATATTTATTTATTCCACAATCAAAAGTGGTTCCACAATCAGCTGGTTATTTAAATGTTACATGTTTACTTAAAATAAAGGACAATGCAAAAAAAAAAAAAATGAATAAAAATAACAGAGGGGCTTTTTGAGGGGCTGAAAAAATGTGCATCCTACACAGTGTACAATGAAGAAAAAAAAAATGAAATGGTAGTGTAATAAAAAAAAATGCAAAGAGAAGTTCATAACCAACATCAATATCATGCAAGCATAAAAGCATAACATAGTAAACACTATACATTATAATATACTGCATCTTGAAACTAAAAAGTTCTTTATTTACTTCGCAGTTTGACTTAAATACAGCATAACTGCAGCTTAAAGATGGGTTTTGCTACAATTAGATCTATAATTATATCTATCATCTAATTTACACTTTTTTCTTTTCTTTTTCAGAAACCATCCAATAGTACCCCAGTCAATATGAAGCCACGAGTCTCCTTTGAGTCCTAAATCATTTTCCTCATCACAACAACTATTAGCACCTTACTAAGCTGAGCTTTAATCATCCAGCAAGTGTTTATGCCCTCAAAATATCTTCACAGCGTTTTCTGAAAACATCTCAAATGGTCTCATTCTTCCCCATAAGCAAATTTCCACCATAAACAACGCAATGTTACTGACATTTCGCCACAACTACTAAACAAGTCGTTTTAACTAGAGAAAGAGGAGGACAGCACAGCGTTTATGTCAAATGTGATACTGCACGATCTTTGTTGTGCTCATGGCAAAAAATACGAGTTCCTCCTCAGTCTTAGAAAAATGGGATTCCGTACCAAATGAACAGCCATCCGAGCCCATTTTTAAAACCCCTTCACCCTTTTGGAATCAGGATTTAATTTACAGAAGATCTAGACAAGTACGTGAATCCACACCTGATGTTGTCACAGATGGATTTAACGTGTATACTTACAGGTGTGATTTAGGCCCTGTCACAAGCCCAGACCTCTCATGTGTGATAGGAGCAAATCAGATCCACCCTTCACCGAGCCTGAGCTCTACTAGCAGTAGATATTTATCACCTTCATCGAAATTACTTGTCAGCGACCCAAATACGCTGCACAGTATTGGAAGGGGTACTTCATACTGGAGTTATTTAACTCCAGAAGTAGGACATGGACTTGTCAAAGGTTTCAGAAAGCTGCATAATCCACAAATCGACCCACTGTCGGCTTCATATTTTTATAGAGGGTTTGTTAGGGATACTGTAAGAAGAGATATTCCAAATGAGGAAGTCAAAATGTGCATGCAAAAAGAGAGACCGAGATATTCACATTGGTACCACGAACCACAAAGTCAGAGAAGAGATCGTGGGAGACATTATGTGAAAAACAACCCACTGCTAGGTTCTTTATTACATACAGATTCTAATAAAGAATATTTTAAACACAATATTGAGTACAACCATCACCAGCCGCTCAATTTGAACGACCCTACTCATGCTGTGCCTGAAGAATCACAGCGGGAAAGTGAAAAGCAAACAAGAAAGGAGCGCCCTCTGCTGGTCTGGAGAGAAGAAGCAGAAAAACACAATCTCCAAACAAACACTAGCTCACACTCTAAATCCTCCTCTTCTGCCCTTTGGTTTCTCCGTCGCTTTGCAGAAGGCACTTTGGTGGAGCTCGAGGGCGGCCGGCTGAAGCGGGTGGAGGATTTAAAGATGGAGGATTTGGAGCGATGTGCTCTATTACATCCTGAGCTGACGCTGAAGCGTTTTACTGTGTTGAAGATGACTCCCTCACTCACTCCAACGCTCTCATGTTTACATGTGGAGATTGAGCATGACCACTCACAGGTAAAAAATTAAATACTCCTGACGTGCTGCACATTGGACTTTAAAGGAATAATTACATCGTACTATTCAGACTGTCTGTATAACACAAAAAAAATATGTATCCTAGGCTATTTTTGTGTTTTGAACACAGTTCTGTCATGACAACTCTCAGAAAAATTAGTATGATAATATACCTGGCAATGTTAATGCATTTGGTCTTGGCGAAATTGATCTGATACACTGCTGCTGCTGCGGCAGAGCAAGTACCAAGACTTGCTACTGCCAATACATCCGCAGGCATGCTACTGTAAACATGTAAGAAATACTGATGCTGCACATATAGCATACATGAAATTACCTTGTAGCAGATCTATACAGGTGGAGCTGGGGAAGGTGGAGGGTTTCTGAAGCATGATGCAAAATATTTAGCAAACACTGGCTAAGTGTTTGAATTTTGAGCAGCAAGCTCATTGAGTGCTGATGCACCATGTGAATAATAATGTGATTATATCCGATTGAGTGAGAACCTGTCGACCTGTGCCATCTAGAGTTTCATGCCAGAACTTTGTATTAAATGGAAGGATATACAAGATATTTGCATTGGTACCACAAAGTCAGAGAATCATGAGAGATATTATGTGAAAAACAACCCACTTCTAGGTTCTTTATTACATACATTCTAATAAAGAATATTTTAAACACAATAATAAGTTCAGCCATCACCAGCCACTCGATTTGAACCATTCTACTCATGCTGTGTCTGAAAAACCAAAGCAGGAATGTGAAAAGCAAACAAGAGAGGAGCTCCCCCTGTTGGTCTGGAGAGAAGAAGCAGAAAAACACAATCCCCAAACAAACACTAGCTCACACTCTATATCCTCCTCTTCTGCCCTCTGTTCTCTGTAGCTTTGCAGAAGGCACTTTGATGGAGCTAGAAAGTGGCCGGCTGAAGCATAAATTAAATTACTATTAACATAAATGAAATTACCCTTAGCAGATCTATACAGGTGGAGCTGGGGAAGGTGGAGGGTTTCTGAAGCATGTTGCAAACTACCAAGCAAACATTGGCTAAGTGTTTAAACGCTGAGCAGCAAGCTCATTGGCTGCTGATGCAACAAAAACAGGGAGGGACATAAGGAATAAATTATGACACACGTCATTTTCTGGAGAAGTATGTCTTTAAAATATTTACATTTTCTCTGCAGTTGTCGCTGGAGGTGAGTGAAGGGCTTCCCTTCTTCGTTTGCAGTCATGGCTGGTCCTCCTGTAACCCTCAACATACAAGTCAAACCTGCAGATTACAATGCCGCCAACTAAAGGTGGGTGACGTGTGCCTGGCACTGACGCATATGCCCGCCTCTTCATCTCAGCCTGCCAATCAGAGCCTAGCTGAAGTGAGTGGAGATCATGCGGCCCCAAAGTGTCATGCAGAAAACAACACCACACTGCAGAAAAAAACTCAATCAAGAAAGAGACACTTCACAGCTCCTGAACTCAGGGAAATTTCCAAGGTACACAACATTGAAAATTGAGCAGTTAAATGCAAAATCATATATTGCAGAATTTTACTGAAGTTTTCACTTATTTTTTATTTTATTTTACATAAGTCTTTGTACATTGTAAATACCATCTTTTGCAAATATAAGTGTGTACATAGTAACTGCAATGTTACCAATTCAATTACACTACCGTTCAAAGGTTTAAGGTCAGTGAGTTTATTTTTTAAAATAAATAAATATTTTTAAAGACAATATTTTATTTATTAAATTGGTCAAAAGTGGCAGTACATTTATTTTTACATTGCTAGAAATAAAATCTATGTAAAATATATGCATTTCTTTTACACTTTCTATTCATCAAAGAATCCAGCAAAAATTGATCATAATTTCCACAAAAATACTAAGTAGCACAATGTTTTTCAACATTGACAATAATGAGAAATGGTTCTTGAGTACCATATCAGCATATTAAAATTATTTATGAAGAATCGTGTGACAGACTGACAGGACATGGAGACTGGAGTAATGGCTGCTGAAAATTTATTTTTGATATAACAGGAATTCAATCTTGAAAAATAATATAATAATAAAAAAACAATGCAATATAATAACATTTCTTAATAAGAAAATGAGAAACTTCAATAAGAAACTTCTTTCAAACATTAAAAATTAATGTTATATTAATTAATTAATATCTTACAGACCCCAAAACTTTTGAACAGTAGTTTATTTTGTCACAAAATACATATCAGACCTCCTTACAACATTCTTACAACAACTAACAACAACAAAATTGGCTATTACAGTAGTTATTTTTGTTTAGCAGTCTATAATTTCCTGTATGCACATACGCTGGTATCAAGAACATGCTAAAAACCCTGTACAATATCTGATATTCAGCTTTTGACACTGGACTTCATGGACTTCTGTTAAATTGGTGGAAATCTATATACCTGTGTACTTCTAAAAGCTGACAAAATAAACTTAGCATGTATATGCAAATAATATTTATGACATCATTTCCTGACCATGGGTGTGTGTGTGTGTGTGTGTGTGTATATATATATATATATATATAATTTTATTTTTTATTTTTTGTCCAATAATATGCTTTCTATAATGGGAGTATAAATTGTTATAAATTATTTTATTATATAATAAATAATTTTAGCAATGCATTATTATACATTTGAAAAAAAATATATGTTTTTGTAAAAATACCACCTGCTTCCAACTAGCAAATCATGAGCTAAGTTTAGAATATGTTTCCATGCTACTTTTATTTTCTGCATTATAGCATAGTATGCAACCCATAGATCTAATAAATAAACCTGATATCATTCCCATTCATCATAATGCTGCTTTGCTGCAACAAGACCTCTCAGATGTATACATCTTCATGAGATAAGCAGAAACCACTTGCTGAATTAAACATGCAATATAATGAGGGCATGCAACAATAATGTAGCATACTACTGTTGATTTGCATAATATATACTGTTTTAGATCCTATTTCTGAACAAGGTGTCTGTGTAATACCTATTGCCTAGAGAGTTAATCATTAACATTCTCAGGTCCAAGTAGAAACCCTCCCATAAAACAATGCAAAGCATCTCATTTAATAGAAATTTGCATTTGCATTGTTTGATTAATGAGAAGGGGCCACTTTGGGATTTTTTGTTTTACAATTTTCATAATGAAAAAAAACATTTTCTTCACAACATAGAGAAACAAACTGTATGTTTTTCAGTTCTCTAACCATCTGGTTTTGAAGGCCATCTTTTCCACCAGCGCCTCTTTGACGCTAACGCACAGCTACAATGTATTGTATTGTATCGATGTTATTGGGAACAGCTGCATGGGTCACATTTTCGTCTGCCAAAATCTAACACACCTGCTCCTCTTTAGACAGTTTTATTCATTTCATTTTATCATTTGATTTATTCCTAATGTTCAGATCATAACCAAATGCACTCTCCTGATACCGCCCACCTGCTGGCCTGGCCGCTCTTCACAGGCGAGGACGGGCTAAGTGATGACTCTGATACTGCAGATGGACACATACTGCAACACTGACCCTTGAGATGACCCACACACATTCACACTCTTCACAACAAAGGGTTCATTCACTAATGGCGTATACACGCATATATTTACGTAAATACTCTGTGTGAACATTTTAACACATAATTAATCAATAGGTTGCCATAAGGTGTGTTTTTGTGTTTCAGGATAATTTGGTCTTGTGCAAGATCTGAAATTTATAGGCTAACTTATAGACTCCAGAAAGATCCCATCCATTTTTTATGTGTACTCTTAACTACTTAAATCCTTGCCTTAACTATGAAAATAATTGATGTATTTCAAATTACATGTCACATTATCTTACAGTAGTTATAAAAATAGTAAAATTAAGCATTTTCCTTTTGTTTTTTTTCAGTGACCTTTAGATAGCAAGATAACAGCTTAGCCTATTAGCTTAGCATAGCACTAAAAGCACTTTTGATTAGCTAAAACAAGATACCATGGTAATTAATAACACCACAAGTAGTAAAGAGAATAAATTCACAGAAAATAAATTACCAATTGCGCTGTAAACACTGATCTTGACTCTTCTGAAACCCTTCAAAGGCCAAATACAGGCACATGGCTTTTTATGAACTGAATGACTGGTAACTGCTAAGAGAAAACACGTGTTCTTTCATGTATGTGACGAAACCAAAGTGATTCCAAGGCAAAATTGAGTCGCATATTTTCTGCAGACCTGTTAAATCGAGTGCTGAACATCTGTGTAAGGGTTTGTTGAGTGTCCTGAAAGACTGAAATTAAAAACCATCGCTTTGACTCGCTGTAACGGACACCCATGCATTTCTATTTCACATCTCGTGCAAAATACAGTGGGTCTAAAAGGCTGCAACCACATGGAAATTCTGTGATTCATCATCTAATTTAAACCTGGAAATAACCAGAATTTTAAAACAAAGGGACATTATGATGTAAAATGAAAAAGAGATATTTAAGATTCTGAATTCTTCCATTGAAGCACATACGACGCTCATTTTTTTCCCCCCCATTCCCATTCATTTTAACTCACATTGTTATGCTTAGTTGTTAACAGAAGAAGAAAAAAAATAATAATAACATAAGAAAACCCACAATAGAAACATTTTTACTAGTGGTCTCAGACTTTCTGATAAGTTCAAGATAAGTCATGCCAGGAATTTTCCAGGAATTACTTCAGTGATTTCAAAGAAGTCTCCATAAAGCAATATGCTTAAATCCATTGCCTTTTTCCTGATCAGTCTGGTTAAATCTCTAAGGCCAGTTCTTTCTCTCTGCTCATGTCCTCTTTGATATTCCACACTTGGCTCTCTGTGCAGAAATGAAAGCCAGAACACCACACACTTGACTCAGCTGTGGTCAACCTCATACAGTTCCAGGAGTTTTGAGTTTTAAATGAAAATGTATGCTTTGGATGTACACTCCTCTAACAAAGGAGTCCAGTTTTGCTCCAGTAATGAGTCTCTTTCCTCTCTGGGCTCTTGAAAAGTATTTGCATCCCTTATTTTTTTTCCAGGGCATGCGTAGTAATTAGTGGCATCCGCAGGCTCTGACGACCATGTTGCGGTACTTTTTCAATATTACGTTGGAACTATCATCAAAGTACAAAACGGAGATTCCATGTAACTGAGTAGGAGCACAGCAGGGCTTCGGGACTGTGTCTGGATTTATGAAATGGACCTTGGATAAGCAGAGAAACACATGATTTCATTGAAACATAATTATAACTGCAGAACATGAGTATATAAAATGTTGAATAGTCGAATTAAACTAATGACCGTCAAACTCCTCAGAGAACTCTGCAAATTATATGCAGTTGTACACAGTTTGATGTTATTGACATGTTGCCATATTCGATTTGGGCTCTTGATCAATCAATAGATTTGATTTTAGAGTGAATAACCAATTAATTTTGTTCTGTTTTGGCCAAAAACGGCCAAAACATTTAAATATCATTGTATAAGAAACACAATCATGTGAATTTGATATTACATGGGGGTCAGTTAAAGAAGACCAAATTTTCGTTTTTGGGTAAACTATTCCTTTAACACAGAAAATGACTGTGGGACTCACCAGTGTCTGTACAATAGCATGGTTTGTGGCATTCATATAAGAGTTCAAGGGGAACACACATTCCCCCTCACAGTAGTACGCAGCGTAACCCTCGGGAGCAATGATCCAGTCCTGGAAACACAAGGAAGATGAGAAAGTTTAGAGGAGATAAAGGCACGCAATGAAAGAGGAGTCTAAAACAGGAAGCTGATCACAGTACCTGCCATCCCAGATCTCTAAAGCTGACATAGAGTTCATGCTTCTTGCAGCCCTGTTTGGGGTCTATACTGGCACCCTCTGCATAGAGCAGGAGGAAGATTAATAAACTGTATGTTTATTAAGATAGTATGAAGCTATATATTTCTGGTAGAAATTAAAAAGCCTGAAAATGAAGTTACAGCAATGAACTAACACACAAAGTTAGTGAAAAGTGTCACCTGCGGCCTCAGCTGTCTTCAAAGCCACCTGGCTGGGCGCGACACCAGGTTTGGGGTTTTTAGAGCGGTGGTGACCCCTCTGTTTGTTTCCTGATGCTGAGCGAACACTACGGAGATGGATTCCTGACGCTTTCAAAAACGCCACCAAAAATGGCTGCTTTTTCTGAGGTCTAGTGCTGCCCACCAGACCTGCTCTCTTTGGGTTCATTCTTTCACCTGCAGAGGGCGACAGTGAGTTGCATGATATTCTGTCCATGAGTTAGAATACATAAAATTCTGAAATTCTAAATATCATGTCATTCCAATAATTTGAATAATTTTCCAACTCTTTGGGTGTCCAGAAAATCACTGGAGCCCCCTGATGTTTCTGATGTGAATATCTACTTTTGTGTTTCAAAGAATAAAGAAATGTTTGGAACGACATGAGGGTGAGTAAATGATGAGAGAAGTTTCTACTGTTTAGGATGGTAGTTTGGCAGGTTGTGTTATAAAGATCTCTTAATATTTGAAGATGCTCACCGTATGCGGTTTCCAGAGAGAGCTGCAGTCCCAAGTTCTGACCTGGGTTTATAACCCAGTGGTTAGTGGTGACCGTGAGGTCAAATACCAGCCATCCCTCTTCTGCCGCCCATACCATTCGCGAGTCTAGCAGGTACAGCTCCCTACAAAGAGGTCATATATGGATCAATAGCTCTTTACTACAAAGGCAAAAAGTGGATATGATCACTGAAACAATTAAAAAAAAAAAAAAAACACACACCTAGGTTTTACATTAGTGCTCTTTACCCATCCTAAACCCAAAAACGCAATGCTAGAATGTTCTGGGATCCTTGGTCTAAGTCTACGTTTCATATTGAAAGTAATGGTGGGGTCAATTTCATACAATTTAATGGAAAAAAAGGTCAATTGTCGATTGTCAATAAAGCAAAAAAAGCACAGCTCACACAGAAATAACTTTCAAGCTGTTGGTCAACGCGGCGAATCCGAAATTTGCATGGTGAAAACTTTTGATCTACTGTGAAGTTCCTGATTGTGTAGATTCCCATTGAAATTATTAGATTTTGCACAAAAAAAAATTGTCAGACAATGTAAATATGACCACACATTAAATGCCCACTACAGTTAAATAACCCTCAGAGAGACTTTCACTTCAGTTGTTTAAAAACACCTCATTCACATAATGTAGTCAAATTTGGGCTACTATTAGCATCATTGAGGTTTTCTCTGCAGACAAGTTTACAAACTGCAGAAATGAGATGCGAAAATGCCATGACATGCCGGGACTTGTTGTCCTTCTCAGATACAGATATCACAAAATAAGCTCTACTCCATGAGATAAGAACTTGAGGTCTGGCTGATACGAGCCATGAAATCAAAAACAACTGACACTGCAACAGGCAACAACATGTTCCTAAGACAGCGTCAAAGTTCTCTCTTATTAAATGTGATGTTTCAGAGATCAGATTTTCCTCCGGTGATGAAAACAGGGCTTCTGGATGGCTCTCCAGAACAATGACTTGACTTACAGGTAAGATTTCAGACCTTGAGGCCAACAAGAGACTAGGTCTTAATGTTCCTCCTGTCTAGTCGCCTTGCTGTCTGTGCGCATCAACGAGGCAAGCCGTCTCTGCATGACAATAGGAGAGGTGCAGGAAGGATGATTCACAATGGGTGGTCTTCACAGGGAATGTGAGCGTCGGGGGTGGATAATACTTTAGTGTCCGTGTAATTTAGAACAAGCAATGGAGACCTCAAGAGAGACAGTCTGTCTGAGCATGTCTCACCTGGAGGACTTCTTCAGGTTCTCCGCTTTATGGACACAATCAGAAACTTTCCAAGGAGGTGTGATCAAGGATGAGGGAATGAAGGGGAAATCATTTCTGGCTGAGGGATGGGGTGTTTCTCCAGATGTCTGGGGCGGAGAACCTCCCTTCCACTGAGGACTTTGCATCTCAATAATTGACAGTAATGGCTTTGTAATGGCGGCTGCTCTCACTGCTTGTTAGTGGCCACACCGTAAATCAGATTGAGGAATTCTGTGGGAGCCCTGGCACTAGACATGTACCGTTGGGCAGACAAATCAGTGTGTGTGTGTGTGTGTGTGTGTGTGTGTAAGTCCATCCCTCCTACATTTAGGCTAAAGAGTGTGGGTGGTGGCATATGTTTCATTTCAGACATTTCACTTTGTTTTTTATTATGCCTGCAGGCCTTTGCATACTATTCCTTAAAAAACCCAACCAACTAGAACATACCAAAGTCATGAATTAGCTTTTATATATCTGAAAAATTATATCCTTGACTTACACAATAAATAACCAAACCATTAAATGCCAAGGGCAAACAGATGCACATCCAAAGTCAATGTGAAAATCTTACTTTACTTGCATAATCGGACCTATTTTAGAGTAGAACAGGGAATTAATTGGATCATGAAAGTGGGTGTTAGGTACCACAATGGACCAGGACGTTGGAAAGGAGCGGCTGAGATGGGATTTGCAAAGTCAGCTGAAAAGAATATGATTTCCAAAATGAAGCAATTAATTACATTTTGGAATATCATGAGCGATTGAATCATTCACAGCTGAACAAGTAATGTTCTGTATGATGTCAAGGACTGAACGGCCAAATACAATAATTTTTTTTAATGTATTTTATAATGACATACCTTTTGGGCTTCTGTTGGAGCACCTGGAACACACTGGCTCGGAAAGTCTCATTTTCATAGCGCTCGCGTACGAAGTCCTTGTAGATGCGGAGCTCCGCAGCCGTCACGGTTTCTCCCGCCGGTATGCGGGACAGGTCAAAACGAAACTCTCTGTGGTGCTGATGATAGAGATGGAGGTCGTCATCTAAATCCACTACAGAAAAGGGGAAGATAAATTTAATGGGCAGTATATACTATATTATAGTAATGTAACTGTCCTTAAAGAAAAAGTCATTTCAATTATACTTTCATTCAAATATTATAAATAATTTATTCAACCAGCTACACTCTTAAAAATAAAGGTGCTTAAAATGTTCTTCACAGTGATGCTATACTGCAGGGATCCACAAATCTGGCCCACTCCTGCAGAGTTTAGATCTAATCAAACACACCTGAGCATGCTAATCAGAGTCTTCAAGATCATTAGAAAATCACAGGTAGGTGAGTTTGATCAGGGTTGGAGCTAAACTCTGCAGCAGATTGGCCCTCCAGGGAAAGATTTGAGGAACCCTGCCATACTGCATAAGAACCATTTTTGGTTCCACAAAGATCCATTCAGTCAAAGGTTCTTTAAAGAACCATCTCTTTCTTACTTTTTAATAATCTGAAGAACCTTCTTTCACCACAAAGAACATTTTGTGAAACAGAAAGGTTCTTCAGATGTTAAGGGTTCTTTATGGAACCATTTAGACAAAAAGGTTCTTCTATGGCAGGGGTAGGCAACGTCGGTCCTGGAGTGCCGATGTCTTGGAGAGTCTAGCTCCAACCCTGAAAAAAATCCTCACCTGCCTGTAGCCCTAGTAATTCTGAAGACCTTGATTAGCTTCAGGTGTGTTTGATTAGGGTTGGAGCTAAACTCTACAGGACAGTGGCACTCCAGGACCGACGTTGCCTACCCCTGTTATATGGCATTGTGAAGCACCTTTATTTTTAAGAGTGTACAGGTGCATCTCAATAAATTAGAATGTCGTGGAAAAGTTCATTTATTCCAGTAATTCAACTCAAATTGTGAAACTCGTGTATTAAACAAATTCAATGCACACAGACTGAAGTAGTTTAAGTCTTTGGTTCTTTTAATTGTGATGATTTAGGCTCACATTTAACAAAAACCCACCAATTCACTCATTCATCTTCACTCATTCACCAATTCACTTCATCTCAACAAATTAGAATACTTCATAAGACCAATAAAAAAAAAACATTTTTAGTGAATTGTTGGCCTTCTGGAAAGTATGTTCATTTACTGTATATGTATTCAATACTTGGTGGGGGCTCCTTTTGCTTTAATTACTGCCTCAATTCGGCATGATCAGTTTGTGGCACTGCTAAGGTGGTATGGAAGCCCAGGTTGCTTTGATAACGGCCTTCAGCACATCTGCATTTTTTGGTCTCTTGTTTCTCATTTTCCTCTTGACAATACCCCATAGATTCTCTTTGGGGTTCAGGTCTGGTGAGTTTGCTGGCCAGTCAAGCACACCAACACCATCATTTTACCAACTTTTGGTGCTTTTGGCAGTGTCCGGCAGGTGCTGTCCTGCTGGAAAATGAAATCAGTATTCCATAAAGCCACACCAGTGAAGGAACCATGAAGGCTTCCAAATTTCTGGTAGATGGCTGCGTTGACTGGACTTCAGAAAACACAGTGGGCCAACACCAGCAGATGACATGGCAGCCCAAATCATCACTGACTGTGGAAACTTCACACTAGACTTCAAGCAGCTTGGATTCTGTGCCTCTCCACTCTTCCTCCAGACTCTGGGACTTTGATTTCCAAATGAAATGCAAAATTTACTTTCATCTGAAAAGAGGACTTTAGACCACTGACAAACAGTCCAGTTCTTTTTCTCCACAGTCCACGTAAGACGCTTCTGACGTTGTCTCCGGTTCAGAAATGGCTTGGTAGCGAGCGTGGTGACTCTTCATGCACTGACTCCAGCTTCAGTCCACTCCTTGTGAAGCTCACAAGTCTTTGAATCAGCTTTGCTTGACAGTATTCTCAAGCTTGCATCATCCCTGTTGCTTGTGAATCTTTTCCTACCTGGGAATTTCCTTTTCCAGTCAATTTTAAACAATATGCTTTAGGACAGGCACTCTGTAAACAGCCACACCTTTCAGTAATGACCCTCTGTGACTTACCCTCTTTGTGGAGGGCGTCAATGTTCGTCTTCTGGATCATTGCCAAGTCAGCAGTCTTCTCAAAGACTGGTTTCAAAGAACAAGAGATACCTGAAATTTATACTGTAGGGATGGTCATTAATTGAAACTCAAATGTAAATATTCTAATATTTTGAGATACTGATTTTTGACTTTCATGAGCTGTAAGCTCTAATCATCAAAATTAAAACAAAAAAACTTTTGAAGTGTTTTACTTTACATGCAATGAATCTAAAATATATAACTTTTTCACGACATTCTAATTTATTGAGATGCACCTGTACTTCATTATATTGATGAAGGTTTTATAAATGTTTTATATTATTTGTGGCATTTTGGCCACAAATGTCTTCTTCAAGGTGTCTCCTTCACAGCCGTGGGTTTGCAGCCCATTATTAATAGTATCTTTTTTTTTATGTTTTATATCATAAACCAGCCAGTTGAATAAAAGCCTTTTAATATTTTGAAGTGTGACATTTTTGGATTGTATTTTTCCCTATTAGAGAACCTTCAGATATATGTAACAGAACATCTCAGCATATTGAATTTAATTATTTAATTATGTTTATTATGTAATTGAGGTCTATTTTGAGTGACTGATGAACTTACATATTGCCTTAAAATGTTAAAACGCTCATGTGCTCATATTAATTGGAATTTTACATGGAAAATGTCTATGAATCTGTGCTTGCAAACTTGTTTGCAATATATTTCTAGCCTTAGGATGTAACATTTCCTGCCTCGGCTAACTGTGTGTGAGACACATGTGTGAGCTGGTTGAAAAATCATCTAAATTTGGTTTGGTCTGAATGCAAACTACGAGCTTTTCTTTTGTCTCATTTGACTTCACAGTACCGCTGCCAACCAATGAGCGCACACACTGACACCACAGCATAAGTCACTGTACCAGACTTCATTCTGTCAGAAACGCTGTGGAGTCATACTGAGCGCTTACGCTTGATTGCCTCACCCACATCACTGTGTCCAAAAAAGAAATGTTTGCTTCCATAAGCCAGTGATTGATCTGGGCGCTGGGTACCCTGGGGACCGAAGCTGGGGGAGAAACCACAGGCCCTGCACCCACCCACCATAGACTTCAATCACACATATGTGCCAACCACAAGAAAAGCTCTGTTAAAGGCCTGGCCCAGAAACCAACGGTGCCCCGCATATACACGTAATGGATACACATGCACATTCAGGCTGTATATTGGTGGCTCCTCGCTAACCTGAGAGACCTGTTAACTGTGGTAAAATAATCTAATTCCGGATGAGGAAGAGGTCTTGAGTAGCATCTGGCTTGTCCCAAGAATTCCAGACATGGTTGACCACATCTGGGAGAAGGTTGTCCCTATCCTGTTGAAAAGACCAGCACATGTTGGGTAGTGGATGCTGGGATCACCACCAGGCTTCTCAAGCAGCTTCACCAAAGAGGCCAGCTTGAACAGCACCACTCCAGTATAACCAGCATGAAAGTTCAAACTGTTCAAAGCTAGTCTTTTTAATAGTCTATAGGCCTCATTTCCTCTTCTGTTGGCATCTTAATCTGTGTTAATCCACGTCCATAAACAGCAAGAAAGACTAAATTAAAGTATCTCAATGAGTGCAGAGGAAAAAATTATAATGAAGTCTCGGTCAACACTGACTTAACCCCTGTGTTGTATCAACCCAGCCCAAACCCAGCTGAGCCGATCCTCAGAATTTCCAGCCTGATGGTGGCATAAACATTTCCTGGAGGTTTCGTGCAGCTTTTACAACCAATCTGTCATCCTTGAGTTCCACCCTTCCACCCAGTCCAAGCTTTTCAACTGACCTCCTGCAGGTATGCAGGGAATCTGTTATGATGATTCCTCTTAATTTTATGCACATCCTGTCTGTAAGTTCATGACATCAAGTGCTTGGGAACAGTGATGCATTTGAGTCTTTTCCAACTTCTCACTGTCTTGCAAGAGCATGATTACTGGGGGAAGCACTCGGAGAGGAAGAACTCTGAGGCATGCACATACTCAAAATAGCAAGTCATTTGTTTGACCGCAATTAAACAGTGGAAAGGAAAACATGGGTATTTTATGAGGGCAATAATTGCTTGTAAGGTTTGGTGTGTTTATGTGAAAGGCCATATGATGCAAAGATCAGATATGCATGCCGCACCATGTGCTGTGTTTTAACACTTAGCTCTTGATCTGAGGACTGGAAAGAGGGCCAATACACTTGGCAGAACAAAACGTTTTAATTGTTGTAATCTCTGTTGAGTAAAAACAGTCATTACACTCACAGGTGCAAGCGTAAGCCTTTTCCGCTGTGGGAAATGGGCTATCAATCAATTAAAGATTTTAATCGAATTAATTACGGCAATTAATCAGTCGGTTGCATTTTATTGCGGACATCAACATTTGGTTAAAAAAGCACATAAACGACCATTCAAAGATCATGAAAAAATTTAAAAAGTGTGTTTACAAAAATGGATTTTAGAAGTCAATAACAGGATGTTCTATTGTCTAAATTCCAGGCTGAATGCTAAACATCAGACAATGAAAAGTGTGTTTTCTGAGCGGGCTGAAAAACTAATTGCAGGTCTAATCGGCTTTTGGTGCCAAGGCTAGAAATCTGATAGAAGATCTGCTTACTTTCCTTAAAATCGGCTTATGAACATAAACAGGTGGATTTGTACGCTGCTTGTTGTGCATGCTTCGACACTGAGTTTAGAGTTTGCTGGAATTTGAATTAACAATTCACATAAGCAATCACTATTTGTTTATGTTTAGTTATGGTAATCTTGGTTGACTTTTATCTTATATAGGCCTTATGCTCCATGTCAAAAACTTCATTCAGCTCTTTTAGTTTAAAATCTACAAGGCCAGGTCTTGTAATTGATTCCGGTAAGAAAGACTGTGGTGGATTTTTACAGTTTTCTTAGTAGGAGCATTAGTATTTGTGTCAAATTCCGATAAACATGGAAAACAGGAGTCATTTTTACCAAAAGCTGCACTATAAGGTCACAGCCAGGTTGCTGGAAACCACAACCTCTTTGCAAATTAAAACTAGAAAAGTAGCAACCTTTGATGACAAAGCATTGTTTAAGAGTTGAAAAGTAAAAACTGAACTTGAAGGTAAAAACCTGAAGGTCATACAGGACTTTTTACACCATAATATGAAAAGGAAAAAGTTTGTCAAGACCGATTTGGATTGTTGGCCTAAGAAAGCCTTGCGTGGAAGTTTAAAACAGTTTGAAGGTTATATAAACATTGTGTAGTTTGATACATGAAGAGTTTGAAATTTGAAGGTTATATAAACCTTTAGTATAGTTTGAAGAGAGATTTGAAGGGATGCATGTCTTTGTATAGACATTTGCTAAGGTGGTTTGTTGATAGATAGATAGATAGATAGATAGATAGATAGATAGATAGATAGATGTTTACTACAGGCATGCTAGTATTGACACATAACTCAACAGAGGGAGGAAATGTCTCTGCCAGGCATCAAAAAGAAAACTACACCTGCCCGATCACCCCGTCCAATACAGATTCCAAACACATCATAAACCTGCCCTCTCGTAAAATGTGTAAAACTTTTGATGAAATTCCCAAGAGGTCAGCCAACACGTGCATTATTTTCCACTTCTAAACACAGCATAAACTGCAGCTGTCATTTGTGCTGGAAGATATTGATGCTGTATGGTGACTTACAGCGCATTGGAATACTAAAAGACAATATAAAGACAGGAACTGGGTTTAAGAAATGCTCAAGGAAGTCACTGACCAGATCATGCCTTTCTGAACTTAATAAATACACACACTTGCAAAAACATTTGCATCATTAGTTTCACACAGCTGTATTTACATCCACATCTCAGCCTACAATCAATGCCCCGTCATTCAAATATTCAGCATCTCTTTTGAGCACACACTGTAAAAAATCTGATTAACAAAATGTTGGAAGGGCAGAAATATTTAAGTTGAACAAATTTTATTGCTTGGGCTTAGTTGAGAAGATATATTATATTAAGTCTGCACAAATATATTTTAAAAACATTAAATGAATGGTTATTTTCAAATCCATTCAACATTCAGAATGCTAAATGTTGACTAAACTAATAAAAACAAATCCAGCTAACAGATCATTCCGCACGTGCACGCGCCTAAGTGACTTAGCGGGAGAAACAGCGCCGCCATCTTGTCAAGTTCACGAGTCAGGTAAGTTGCACTAAATAAATGTTATTTTTTTTGACTAAATTTAACTGGAAAATCATATTTGTTTTTTTGTTTTTTTTGAGTGGACATTTAGAAAGTGTTTTATGAGTTGTACAGCCAAAGAAAAGTGGATATTTAAGTGTATGTCAAGTTCAGGCATCAGGTAAGTCAAGTGGCACTGAATAAATATTTGTACTTAACGTTAGACTGAATTTATCAAACGTATATTAAAAAGGTGTAAATGTGTTATTTAAAACATATATTTATACACAAATGTACAACATATATAAAAACATCGAATAAGCGTTGAATATGTAATTTAAGTGAAGGGAATGCCACAAGTAAATTAGCCCTTGTTTAATCCATAAAACACTTAATGTTAATGTCAAAAGTTGTGTTACAAGAATTAATTTTAGCTAATTTTGGCTTGTTGTATGATATTTTTGTGTTTCCGTGACGTGAAAAGATATGAAGAGATCGCGCGGCCTTTCCCTCTTTTATAAGCCATTATGCTTAATACGACTAACGTTAACCATAGTAATACGCTCATTTGAAGTTAACATGGGCGTGTTGAATGGGTTTTTGCGTGTGTAAACTTTTGACGACATTAAACGTGACTAATAACCAGCCAGAAGCCACGGTGAAATGTCGCTCTTATCAAACGGGGCGGATTAACGTTACACGTTTCTGGTCTCGTGAATGGCGCTTCGGAAGAGAAGTTCATCGTTCCGAACGAAAATGAACAACTGAATTGTTTCACAAGGCCGTTCAAAGTGTCTCAGTCAGTTCCCTAGGTAGTGAATCACTAGCTTGTGCACACGAGTTCCTGCACTGGTAAAGAGACCATGGCTTAGTAAACACTGGGACAACTGATCAATCAATTTGTAAAACGTCACCGTTGGTATTTATCAACAACAGGCAGGACCGTTATATTTTGATATTATTTTTATGTTATTTGAGGTAACTTAGCCCTATAATATGAAATGTACATGTTCTATTACAAATCCAGTCAGCATCAATGCTCCCTGTTTTGCAATGGATTGTGGAATGGATTTGTGCCAAAAAATAAAAGTGTTGCAACTTCTGTTTCATCACAAATTTAATTAACTGATATTATTTCTTTCTTATTCCGAGGTCACCATAGCCACACAGATCCAGTCCTCTATCCAGATCAGATGGTGGATCAGCACCTAGAGACGACCTCTACAGCCCTGAATGTCAGCGGAGACCATGTCAGCTAGATGAGCTCCAGAGACAGATCCCCTCCGAAGACCTCTTTGGCCATCAGGACAAGACAATGAGAACCAGACAATTCCTCTGCTCAATCTGACCTGTGTTGCAGCCTAGAATTAAACCACGCCATGCTGGTTTCGTCTGGCCAGAGGAGAACTGGCCCCCGACTGTGCCTGGTTTCTCCCAAGCCTTTGGCTTGCTTATTTGGGGACACTTGCCTGATTGCACAGACATTATTGGAAGAGAGCTGAACTGGATGATGTCAACACTGAATCCCCAGTGAACTGACTTTAACTGGAAAAATGACTCTTGCATTATTGACAAACTATTTTCCTGTTTGACTCTGTAAAGCTGCTTTGACACAATCAGTATTGTATAAAGCACTATATAAATAAAGGTGACTTGATTTTATATACTGTAACACCTGGTTCATTTTTTTTTACTTCTGCCTCATTTTAAAGATGTAATTGTGAACAGTAGTAATATTTGTAAACGTTTGTTTGCCAACATTTTGTTTAGATTGTTTAGTTTTTCTTAATTTAGTCTTTCTTTTCTTAGTTCATTAAACAAAGTTTAAACTGAATTTTGCAGTTGTATTACAGATGTAATGTTTGTCAACTGGACCTTTAAAGGGATAGTTCACCAAAAAATGAAAATTTGCGGTTAATTTACTGACCCTTAGGCCATGCAAGATGTAGGTGACTTTTTTCTTAATTCCTGTATGTTTAGTCTGTATGAAAAATATTATAAATGTAGATTGTTACTAAATAAAGGCTATTATGTGTTGTAATGTGTGTGTTTTTAGTGATTGATAAACACCACTTAATCATTTTTAATACTTTTTTTAAACTATAAAAATATATGTTTATTTATTTCTTACAATAATTGCCAAATAATAAATCTTAGTTGAGGTAACATATAAAACACATGGAGTAAACGGTCAAATTTTAATTGACATAACTTGCTGTACTCTTCTAAATGTTTGACCAATTACAACATTTTAGTTGAATGGACTCTAAAACTAGTTCAATAAAGGTTGAGCCAACTAAAAAATAACAATTCAGATAACACTTAGAAGTCAGAAATTGACTGAATGTAAAAATTCTGTGGAACTAGTTACTAAATAATAATTAGTTGAAACCGCTTGAAAGTTTTTACAGTGCACACATACACACACTTAACACACACTAAGGTCTAGTCTTGAACGCAAGAGTGTTTGGATGATGTATGTGACCCTCCATGTCTACTGCCCTCAGCGCTCTTCAAAAATGCCTCCCTTAAATCCTAGTCATGCTAAACAAAGCCCCATTAAACCCCACGTCTTAGAGCTTTGAGGGGATTCTGTGGAAACTGGATATGTGCTTGCTGCCATTATATTTAATTGTGTTGAACAAGTCAATTTAGAAAAGTAAATAATAATAATGATAATGATTATAATAATAATAAATCACATTTTCTCAATCTCTCGGAAATGGAAAAAAAATACTGCAAAACACATTATTTGTGTATGAAATGACTGATGGACAGCTGCGAAATAAAAATGAATGCATTTATATAAGAAATTTTAATAAAAATAAATACATTTAGCTTTAGGGATACATTTTCTGAACACATTGAGCTAAAATATTAGATATGAATGATTAATAACATGCATAGTCTCATTCCTACCTAAATATAATTTATAATATAAAAATGTAAAACTAATTAACAACAAAATAATCCCAAATGACTGCTAGTACCATTTTATCATTAAAATAAACGGCCAGGAGTCTTTTTTTTAATAACTAAGAATCAAGAGGGGAAAGAACAAGAAGGTTTGTCATTGCAAAAGAGTCATAGTTCTCAAGAATACAGCCAAAATGATTTATGATAAGAAGAGGGAGAGTGATGGAATTCATCTAGAAACAGAATCTTCTTTGATAAACTGATTAAAGTAGAATCTGATAACTGATCTAACGTTTCAATCTAACAGGAATCACGTTTGGAACCAAATCAAGAAATCCCATAGACACACCTTTAGGACTTTTTAAAAAATATTGTTTTAAAGACTGGTGCTCACCCAGATTGACAAAGCTCATCACCATGTCGGCATCACTGAGAAAGCGATTGTCCTGTTGGGTCAGCATCGGGGGTCCCGGGGTGGTGTACGCCGGTTTATAAGAGTCCTCCAGGATGGCGTTATTATACAGATCAAGCATGAACATGGGAGCCGCGGTGTGCCTCTCCTGCTGGAGCGGACGGGGCCGGTGCGGCAGCCCGAGGATGGAGAGGATCTCCCGCTGCATCTCCCTGCGCTCCTGGCTCTTCAGCCGCCGCTGGAGGAAGCTGGACTGAATGTCATTATCCAGACTGAAGTTTGCTTGCATTGCGTCCGCGAGCGCGCTGCAACCACACGCCACTATCAAAGCTGAGATCAGCTGCACTGGAAACATATTTAATAAAGATAATAAAGAATCCGTCCTGAGCTGACAATAAGTCTTGCGACTTCGTTTGATGATATCACGAAGTTGAGTTGGTTTTAAATACACCGACTGTGTTTAATAATCCAATCCTGAGGTAAATCCAGCATGATGTGTAATGTTGCATTGATGGTCTCACGCTTTAAATAGCCCGCTGCAGCTCGTGGGTGGGGCGCGCACACATGGGCTGTCTTTTACTACACAACAACATAAAACGCCATGGTTACTATAGTTAAACCATAGTAACCACAAATTAACCATGGTCTTGCTACACTAACCATGGTAATTGTAGTAAAACTGCGGTTATACAAATTGCAATCAATGCACCAAAAACATAGTTAGGCTTTACACTTTTAGTATAATAAAACCATGGTTAATTTTTGTAAGGGATGTTATTATAATTATGGATCAGTTTTACCGCTTTGATAGTTCAATGATGCAAACTGTAAGTAAATGGGCTAAATATATATATATTTTTTTTTAAGTGAGAAGACTTTGCCTCATCATGTGACTATTTACATCACCTAAAAAGTTATCAACTGTTGAGAATACTATTAGTAAAGACACACTTATATTTAGGCATGAGTTTCACGATTTGGATAGATCAGTGATGCAAACAATCAAGTTAAATAATAAAGTTCAAGTAAATAAATAAATAAACTTTTTTTTTAAACTAAAAACTGAATGTTGGTCACAAATGTGAATTAATTGGGTTATTAATGCTATGAGATTCAGTTCATATGGTAAACCTTGCAAAAATATTATCACAATAAAATTGAGATATCTTTCAGTCACCAGAGTTATTTAAAAAAAAAAAGAAAATGTGTTTAAAATATTGTTTAAATAATTGTTTTACAGTAGTAACAATAGCTGTGGTATTTTGGGATAAACTTTCGCTACCGTGATACATTTCTGTTGACAGTTCAGCGCTCCCCGTTACTCAGTTCCATAACAGAATTCTGCTTTATTTTCTCAGGGTTAATAATTGTAGCCTTACCCGTCTGACCTGATCAATGCAAACCCCAGCACATCCTTGACCTGTAGCCCACCACGGGTTTAACATGTTTCACTCTCCGTCTGCCTTAATCTCTGTCCGATTAGGGAACAAACATCAGGCAAGTCATGACAGGACTCGGAAAGACAATGCAATGACAACTCCAGCATGGTGATCTGGCATGTTGCTGACCACCTGCTGTGGTTAGGGCCTCTTTTTCCCTGTGCTGGAGCCTGGAGACACCCGTCTAGCAACCAGCACCACCCTCCTGCTGTGCTTGCAGTCTGCGTGCAGCGGCCAGCCTGAGCCAAAAGGTCAAACGAGTCCCACACCCAGGTTAGCTCATACATACTGCCCATGCTGAAAGGCACCAGTGATCTCACCAACTCTACTAGTCTTTCCCTGACACTTTTCCTCTGCAGACCTGGGCTGTGCTAGGGTGGGGGTTGATAGTTTGGGTGGGGGGACAACCTGGAAAGCTGTCCCGGGCCCCGTGATGAGGGTGGCCCACTAAGGTTAGGCTACCCAGAAGAGAACAGGCCCGCCCATAAAGACTGTAAAGAACATATCTTTCTCTCTTTGAAGCTGCCTCCCCTCTTTTTGAGATGTGTACTTAAATTAGCAAGACCTGCTGTGTGTGTTTAAATGTACACCATCAGGAAATAACAAGACATCGACTTTAATCAACATTATTTGATCACGTAAAGCCAACGTATGAAGTAATAGTCAGAAAAGGTCATGGAAAAGTTTAGATGAAACAAAAAGAAATCTAAAACAGTATCATATTTGATTCATCAGTCTTTTATGACTGATATAGGAGAATATGAAGCTCATACTCAAGGAGGAAAAACACCTCAGATCTATTCAGAGGCCCAAACTGAGCAAAAATGTGCGGTCGCTGATATTTATGTGGCCAAAGAGTAAGATTAAATTCTAATTGTAATGTAGAACAATGAGCTCTTGAGCCTATAACCGTAATAGCAGACTACTTACAAAAAAATTATATGAAATGCATATCAGTTGTGACTCTATATCTCCTAATAATATGTCTTATAATATTTAAATGCTTAGTTTATGATTAAAGCTCTGTAGTTTTTATTGTCGGGGCAAAACGTATGTATGCAAAGCAATACAATGAATGAGTGATTGAGAGATAAATATTTCTCAAAAGTATCATATATATGTATATGTGTGTGTGTGTGTGTGTGTGTGTATCATATTTGATACTTATAGTTTAACATGATTTCTCTAAAAAGATTTATGGATAATCAAGTAAATCTAAGTTGTTTCAATATTGTTTCAAATGTTAAAATATAAAAGTTCTTCTTATTAGTAAAGATTTTACAGCAAAAGGAAAATGTGTTTAGAAGGACTTGTACCTGAAAAAAGCATGTAAGTATAAACTATCAATCAGATGACAGAAAGTATAGTATTGTGTACAACAAGAGGCCTTAATTAGAGGCCTTAAAAATTGGTATCTAATATAATATGAACCAGGTTATTGCCTTTTTATAATATGGTTTCAGTACTTAAAAAATAAATTAAACATTGACATGGGTCAATAGAGTTCCTCCCAGGGAATTTAAGAGCTTGAGTCCTCACACCTAGTTTAAACAAGCCAGAAATCAGGCAACATTAAACTAATCCCCAAACATGTGAACAAGCTACTCAAACAAAGCTTGGTGGGATCTCTCAAACTAAATTAGGCAGCAAACAAAGCAAGCAGCCATTTAAACCAGCTATTTAGCCATCCAACCTATTGTAGGCTACTATTTGCATTAATCACTTCTGCCAATTCAGAAATCACTTTGGATAATCTGCTCAAATATATTCGAAATTAGATTTTTAAAAATCACCTCAATACATTTAAAAAGTAAACATATCAAAATAAATAAACAAAGAACTGCATTAATCATTTATTTTAGAGTCTGCGTGATTACAGTGGTTTAGCAAGACTAAAAGCGGGACTTCACACGTTTTGAAGGGATGGTTTGCACCAGAGACAGTTTTGGGGGAAGGGCTCTCTTTGATATCAGCTGCTGATGGGAGATAATACCACGACTGATAATTCACGACCGAGTTTCTTTGTGGTAAAACAAAGAGCTGGAAGGCGCCCTTGTGTGCTGACACCACATTCAGTCGCGCTCTGTATGTACTCGACTTACAAAACACAAGATATGTGCTAATGTAATCATACAAATAGGCGCTAATTGCCCTACGGTGAGTGCTAGCTAGTGCGTCTTAAAGTGACCATGATCTGCCCCCACAGATAGCCTACTTGTCCATGGATAACATGACGAAATTATTTTTATTATTATTATTATTATTAATAATAAAAATGTTATTATTTGTATCGGGCGAAAAGTGTTTGGTAATGTTTTGCAATGATTCTACAATTAAAAAAATATGAATTATACGTTTATTAATTAATAATGATGTTAACCCGACTATGCGCAACGTTTCTGTGTTTTGAGGCACTGAATAAAAACACCATTGTTCTGAAAAGTAAAAATCTCAACTGAATAAAGTTCACATTGAACTCTTGAAAAACACAATTCATTACATGTAGATGGCGAGTAACTTAAAATTTAGCTTTTACTGCCACCTTTCGGACAAATTATGGAAAAACACACACACATTCAAATTGAATAGCAACCAGCAAAAGTAAAAAGGTCAATGTAGTTAAATATAAGAAATATAAGATGGTTTGTTTATAGATTTTTTTTGAATAGATATAGTACTGTAAATTGTTTAACCATCTAAATAACAAACAAGGAAACTTTTCAAAACTTTTAACATTTTAGAATAATGATGGTAAATATTCTTATGCAACAATTTCGTCAGGCATATTCTTAGACTACATGATAACAGTGACATTTAAAGGACCAAACATATGGTGGCTTGCGTGTAACACGGATGGTTCAAATGTTATATGTAACCTTAGAAATGTACCTATTGTCCATTTCGTCTTTGAAAGCTGGAACGATTAATAATACATATTATTTTAGAACAGAGTTTGGAACTTGGAACTTTGGAACTCAACATGACGTCATCGCAACAAACTCTCACTGCGCATGCGCGTGGACTATAAAACGCGGGTTCGCATGTTCGTTCTTCCCAGTTCCATCCTCGTTGTGAAGGGTAAGTAGTATTCACTTTGTGGTTTCTTTTCTTTTTCTTAATTTATGTACTATAAAAGTTGTTTTTTTTAAAGCACGTTCTGTAGCTGTTTGACCAAAGTACGCACAGTGCTAAAGTTGTAAGAATAAAAACTAAAACTAAGGATTTTGGTGTAGTTCCGCGCTGACCACGTGGCTCGTTTTCGGTGCACGCGGGAAGGTTATAGACAATGAAAACTTGACTGGTTTAGTGTTATATTATACTGTTTAGTGCATATGATTTAGTAAGCTGGATAAACACAAGTTAATTACATTATTCAATTGTTTTGACGTTGTATATTGGCGATTTTTGCAGTAGGTTATTTCCAGTGGCCAAACTATGAACAACTTTATAATGAATTTCACTCTATATTTGTTTTTTACAGTATGTGGGCTGTTGGACCATGGAGTTTTCCGATAGTGCTTTCTCAGATTTTGGTGAGTTTAGATTTCCTCTAGACTTCGCTTTAAAACTCTTGGTAGCAATGATGACTGATCTTTTTTCCCCAGCAGATCGACACTGTTGACCTTTTTTAATAACAAAATTAAGCCAAATGATCTGAGCAACCATATAGTTGCCACAATCTGATGTTCATGTTTTGGAAGGTCACTGACGTTTACTACTCCTATCCCCACAGATCATACTGGCACCAAATGGATAACCTTAAATTCATCAGACTTTGTTTCATAAGTCTTTAACACTCCAAAACAGGTAAGGCTGAACATGTTCTTGGCACATTTGGTTGCCATTTACCTGGTGCATATGATGACTGATCTTTTTTCCCCAGCAGATCGATAGTGTTGACATTTGCTCTAAACTTTAAGCCAATTCACCTGAGGCACCATCAGAATTGCTTTGCATACAGTGTAGTGGTGCTTTTCTTGTTCTTAAGTCCTTTTTATGTCTTTCCAAAAAGGAGGAATTCTGTAATTCAAGAGGACCTCACACAATGAGTGACCCTTGATGAATGGCCACATATTGGTAAAATAAGGTATCTGTGTGCTGTTGCTTTTCCTCCAAGGTTGTGCATCTTATTTTTCCGTTCTCCAACTTTGTTAAACTCAATGGTTTCTCTTTTCTAGGAGTTTGAGCGATCTGTGCCCCTGAAGGCCCTTCAGAGCCAAACCCACGTGGAGCAGTGGATGTACACAATGGGTTTTTTCCAAGCAGTCTAGCATTTACCAGCTATAGGAGAGGAAATGCCTTTTGAGCGTATTAAAGTTGCACTTATTTTGACCTACTAGTGTTCCAACATGCAATTTTTGAAGAGGCATTTTAAGTTTCACTTTCTTGGCATGCTGTCACTAATTATTGCTTAGAATATACACAAGTTAAATGTAAGTGTAAATTTAGTCTTGCAGTTGGCAGTTACCTCTCTTTTACATTTACCATAAAACTCTTAAGCCATGAACTGACTTTGCATTTATGAACTTGTTCTCTGCGTCTCTCATCTGTGACCTTGTATATTTGACCTCTATAATGTAACTCAAACTGAACTGTCAGTGGAGTGAAATTTATGTCTAGGGGACATTCAAACTGGCATATCTATTCAAATTGAGCACAATGAAACTGCAAAAACATTAAATGGTATGATTACTGTAAGTTAAGTGTCTAAAATGCAGAAATTTAAAGAGGGGGGTGTGTGGTGGTGTTTTTTTTTTTTTTTGTTTGTTTTTTTTGGGTCAAGGTAATTGTGCCTTTATGCATTTAACGTGCCAGAATTAAATATTCCACTGCACACAGTTTTAAAGCATTCTTTCATGTTGGCCAAGTGGTAGTTTCTTTTATTTTTATGAATAGTCACAAAGCTTGCTTCTCAAGGGTTGTACATCCAATAAAATAACTGACAGAATTTGTATAGTGTACTAAGACCATTCAAAAAGACCATTGCACAGCTCTGCTTTAAACTGTAAGTGTAGTTCCCATGTGTTCTATGCCCATTTGATTCACAGAAAGTAAAAGTAATATTAATCATACACACTTCTGTACAAAATATACAGACGTCTTACAAGACGGATAAGATATGACTTCCCACACTAAAAAACCCATTACAATAAATCCACCCAATGCTGTCTGTAGTGATCCTCAGTGTAACAGCAATCTATGATCCAAATAACCTGAAAAACAAGAACACTTTAAAATGTGAAACAACTCTCCACAAAAACAAAGTTTGTTTTCAATAGAGCACAAAAAGTTTTATTTTGAAAGCATGAAAGTTGAAAAAGTACCTATAATAAATTAATACTCACAGGATCATGCAAAACATGATGAAAATGTTCCAAAGAGCAATGAATATGCGAAAGTACCGCAGACTCAGCAAAAACTCTCTGATGTTGTCACCTAAATAATGCAAAGTAAGAGTTAAATATGATACAGTGATATTTAGGGGGGAAAAAATGCATAATCTTTTATCTAATATTTGATATATTTTTTTAAAATGCATTCCAGCTCTATGTCATGATAGCTTTAGGGCCTCTGTGGTGACCTGTAGCTGTCAGCCGTCTGGTCACTGTACAATTAGTTAATATTATACTGTCCCAATAATATTAAATTAACTATTATTTCGTAATGCATCGTTTATGAATTGCTGTTACCAGTTCTGGACGATCCAGATTCATCGCCAAAGCCTTGAGACTGCGTTTCTCTCTTCTTTCTGCACACAGACAGTGAACGGCACCGATTAACAAACAATCATCCGAATGAAAACTGACAGCTAATATTTGTGTTTTCCCTCACAGTTTGAAGTTGAGCACCGCGCCGGCGTTCATGAGCAGAGTGCTGAAAACACAAGAAAACGAGTGACGTGGAGCGAGGAAAACACACTCCTGCTACACAGCGACAATAATACACTACACATATGAGCATCACGAATAACTTTAGATTTAATAATACCGCTAAATGTGTCTTGCTTTAGAAAAATGTGACATTTACCCAAAAATTAAAAGATCTCCGAGCATTTTGGATGATTATTTCCGCCTAGGTTCGTCTTCTTCTTCTTCTTCTCCTCCTTTGGGATTTTGGCGTATTCTGCACCATAGGCACATACCGCCACCTACTGTTTTCATTCATACATGGATGATAGTCCCGTGACCCGTCTCTATTCAGATTTTATTTTACTTTATTGTTAGTTTTATTTCAGGTTCACCCAAGCTCTGGCTGCTGCGTGTTCAGCTCCCATGCCAAAAAACCCCAGCTGTGTGTTCCCCTATTCCTTTGTTTTATTTATTTATCTTCTTCGATCTTTGTATGAGTACAGCATGAGTCCTCAGTTCATCATCGCCCCCTGACACCAGATATAGGACACGACAATTCTGTTGCTGCGCACTTCAGTCTGCGAAAGGACTCCCTCTCACATACTGCATAAAACGGAGTGTTGTATACACAGTGTGTTGAGTAGTAATTGATTACATGTAATCTGGATTATGTAATCATGTTCCAAAATTGGTTGCACTTTATTTTAAGGTGTCGTTGTTACAGTGTAATTAATTAAGTACTGACTGAGTAATATTAATTAACTACATGTACTTACTACATGGTTAGGGTTAGGATTAGGGTTACTTGCATGTAATTATTATGCATAATTAATTGTTATTGTAATAGTAGCCTAAGTACATGTAAGGACACCTTAAAATAAAGTGTTACCCAAAAATTTAGTAGGCTACTTGTAATTAGATTCTATTACATTTTAAAATGCTCATAATCCGATTACAGTTACTTTTTATGGATTACATGTAATGTAATTAAATGTAGGCATTTAATGTGCACTTTTTCTTTTTGGAATTTTACATTTTTTTCATTCGGCAGATGCTTTTTAAGGGATCATCGTAAAATGCCAGTAAACATGAGAAGCGCCAGTTGTTCAATGTTTCAGTCATCCTTCAAAAGAGACAGGAAGGGATTAAAGGATCATGATAGCATAGAAGAATTTCTAGCGTAGAAGAACGGCATAGAATAAAACATGAGTATGAGTGATTTGGGACACACCTTATGTTAATGCATTTGGTCTTGGCAGACTAGATTACACACATTGCTGCTTGACTTTTTGGACTTGCTACTGTCGACAGATACACAGACACACTTCTGTGAGATTGTAAGATATGCAGCTGCCACATGAATGGGCAGACATAAATCCCAGAACAGATCTAGACAGGTGGAGCTGGGAGAGGTGGAGGGTTTCAGGCGAACTCTGATAGATCTGCTGTATGAGCAGTAAATGTTGTGATTGCTAGCAGGTTGCCTGTAAAGGACCTATCAGTTAGTATCATCTAGAGCGGCATGACATTTTTCCACATTAATTAGTTTTAAAACAATAATTAGTGCACCCACTGTGCTCACAGTGGATCGCAGAGTTGAAGATCCATGCTTTTAAGTTAATATTTAATACTTAATACATAACTTTGTTTTTTTATGTGACTATATTATGACGGTTCCAGTGAGTAACCGGTTATTTTTGAGTTGCAGGTGATTGGCTGAAGGGAGTGGTTGCACACCTGAAAGTAATCATGGCGCTCTATAAAAGACTGGGATAGAGATGGCAGCGTGGGGTCTGAGTCTGTGCAGAGATTGGGTTGTTTTCGTTTGCTCTGTACCTTGGGTCTCATGTCAAGAGGCTTCCGGAGAACTGATGAGATGTGAGGAATATGGGAGATCACCACCGCCTTTTGATCCATCTCCTTTGGGGATGGTTGTGTTTTTGGAGGTTCCGTGGACTGAGAATGGTTGGACTGTTGTCTTTCATAAACGCTACACATTTGCACATATCTGCTGACACACTGATTACCATTTATACTGATCTTTAATGTTGTTCTGTCTTATACCGATTAATAAATTTACTTATTAATTCGCCGTGGTGTGCGTGGTGACTCCCTTATTTTGTTGCGATTTAGAGGAGAGATCAACAATATGATACCATGGTACAATGATGGAATCAAATGGTAGTTAAAAAAACAAAACAAAAAACAAACAAACATTGTATTGCCATGGTAGGCTTATTATGGTGGCCCAGTAGTGCACAACACAATGGAAACAAGCCACAACACAACAAAATGAGCACAACACAACAGAAACAAGCCACAATGCAATGGAAAACAAGACGGAAACAAGCCACAACACAACAAAATTAGCACAACACAACGGAAACAAGCCGCAATACAACAAAATTAGCACAACACAGCAAAATTAGCTCAAAATAATTAAATAAGTCCAATGCGTTGTGTTGTGGCAATTTCGTTGTACTGGGCCATCATAGGCAGCTTATACAACTCAAACTCATGAAAGTGCGTATAAATAGAAAACTCGTGGTACTGATATGCAAAAATGGACTTGAGCTACCCTATGGGTAGGATTAGGATTGTGGGGTAGATGCGTATCATATGTACGCGAAAACTGCGTATTATATGTACCCCAAACACGTCCATTTTTGTGTATCAATACCACGAATTTTCGTTTTTATTTGGCCTACTATTGTATACGCATTTTCATGAGACCGCTTATATCAGAAATTGGTAAATATTCACAATGTTCTAAGTATTATGGCATATTTAAAGAGTACTCTGGTAGGCCTACTACATGAACAATCCACACCCAAAAACATAGAAGTCTATAGGAATAGGCTGTTTCGTTAGTGATATCTTTAAGTGTTTCAGTGTTTAATTAATCCTTTACAAATGTTTGAATAGCAAAATCATATGTAAGGCTGGTTTAAGATGAGGTTTTTTAAGCAGGCTATAAAATTAGGTCACGACTATTTACGCAATGAGAATAAAACCATTAGGCTACACCTGGTATTCGCGATCTAACGCTCGATAGATGATCGATTATGAGCGCGTTTCGCGGTCATCCAGTAAGCGGCAGTAGCTCCTCCGCATGAGACGCGTCTGTGTGTTGATTTCGCCTCAGTAGTGCGCCTGAGCTTGTGCTGTGTATTAATAGGCATCTGCATGTGAGCGGAGCCTTTTACTCGTGCGCACGGCGAGTCTCCTGAAGATCTGTTCATGCGGTAGGGTCAGAACATCATGGAGGTGCTGGATGTCCTAAATCTGGGCGAAATTGCCCAGTATTTCTCGAAAATGGCGATGTTTCCCGTTTTTGATGTCGCTTATTATATCGTGTCAATACTCTACCTCAAATATGAACCAGGTAAGTGGAATTGTTCTTTAGGGAAAACAGAAGAATATTGCACTTGAGCTCTATTTGAGTCAAATTTAAATGACGGGTTTTTATTTATTTATTATTCTTTGCATATGCGCGTGGATCAATATGGCATTTAATACTGCGTTAAATATGAATTTATTCATTCTCAAGCCATAAGATAATTATCATTGTTTTCAACAAGTGTTATGTAATTTGGTTCACTGTCACATATGGCATTGTGTTTGCAATAGTATGCAGAACAGTCCTACATTTTATCAATGTCTCTACGTATCATTCAATATTTTCTTTATTTTTGGGGGTGGGAAGAGTTGTCCCACTCTTGAAGACCCTCCTCGAAACACGATAGAGTCCGTGCACATTCCACTGCGAGTCTCTTCGCAATAAATAGAAGCGCCCTAAATAGACAGCAGCAGAGGAAAGGACAAAACGAAGCCCAGTCAATTTGTTAAGCAAATTTATGTAGTTTAGGACTTGCTTCCTTTTAACGAGTCATATTTGAAATAAGTCCAAGTCGTATTTCCAAGTCGAATTAAACCACAGTTGTTGTTTTTTGTTTTGTTTTGTTTTTTTGCATTGAGACAACTAAGCACACTTTCTATTTATTACTGTAATAAATCTGGACGCTTTACTTTGGACTTTGTAATTTCTTTTATTCTCAATGATGACTCTCTACCTGACACTATATAATCCTACTTTTAAAAATATTTATTTATTTATTTATATTTTGGGTAGGCCTAAATCATTATTATTAATGATAATTACAATGATAATTTTGTTATGTTAAAAAGAAGAAACTTTTTGACATTAAAATGATGAGAATGAATTATTTGCATTACATCTGGGATCATGAGATATTTTGCCATTATGGCAATGAGAATGAGATTTTATTTTATTTTATTTACTTTTATTATTATTATTATGTTGGCATTACGGTAATGAAATTACTTGTTTGGCAATGTAATGCGTGAATTGGGGGTCAAATGTTCTTAACTATTATTATAACATTGTAACGATACAAAATAAAAAATAAATATCAACAACATTTACTTAATGCCAAATTTAAATTTGAATGTATTTCTTTTATTTTGAAGTGAATGAAATATCAATTAGTCCATTAGTGATCATTTAAGCGGTTTTATTTTTTCATGCTTTCCGTCCTGTCCGATGAGAACAGAATCTAAGTTGATGCTGTCACTTAAAATTGCATCAGGCTTTCAGATATCCCAGGGCACAGATATATAACGATTCATGCCATATAATACCATTCACAAACTTGTGATAAAGTGTATTGATGGTGAAGAACGTGATATAAATATCCACCACTTCCTCCAAACATTAGCCAGTTGCTCGCTGCAGTTCATCCTGTCAGCTGTTTGTGCGGTTTGGAGGTTGTGGTGTGAAACAGGCCTGCAGTTCGAGACGAATGAAAAGCTTTAGGCTTCTGTTTATTTTTAGGCCACATTTGAGAGGATCGTTTTTCATTCAAAATGCCTGTTGGGTGCGCAACGACCCAAGCTACACCTGTTCTGTAAGATGTGTTCATCCCTGGAGATTTGTGGATGTCTAGATATACAGCATCTCTTAGTGGTGTCAGAAATCATATAGTCCTAACATTGCTTTAGAGAGTTCACTGTAGAAAAAAAAGGTTAAATTTTTGACGTTCACTGTAAAAAAATGTGTGTGTGTGTGTGTGTGTGTGTGCAGGTTTATATATCCTGGTGAGGACTTAAACCTGAATACACACAGACTCATGGGGACTCGTGTAACGGTGGGGACCTAAATTGAGGTCCCCATGGGTACAAAAGCTTATAAATCATATAGAATGAGTTTTTTTGAGAAAGTAAAAATGCACAAAGTTTCCTGTGAGGGGTTGGTTTAGGTGTAGGGTTGGTGTAGGCCAATAGAAAATACGGTTTGTACAGTATTAAAACCATTACACCTATGGGGAGTCCCTACAAGGATAGCTGACCAGACATGTGTGTGTAAATGCTACTGTAAAAACCTGTTAATTTAATGGCAAATTCCCTTACAACTGTATATAGTGAAAAACTGATCTAATGGGGCATTTCATGTAATTTTACAGTAAAATACTGTTAAATGTACCACTTTGTATAGTTCTCTTGTAATTTACAGTAAAAAACAAAACAAAACAAAACATAAATTCCCAGAATTCTCTGTAACGTTGTTACTTCTTAGTTTTTGTCTTATCTGTTATGTACATTAGGGTTATGCTACATTTTATGTTGTTAATGCTTATTGAATTATTTTAGTGTTGTGTGTTACTGTGATAGTGTTTTGTGTTTCTGTATGACACTGTGTTCATTTTCTTTATTAGTATTTACCTCAGCTTGTAGAAAAACTACTTGTGATGAACTCTGATTCCTCATGTGGCTTTCTCTTCACTACCTGGGGTTTTAAAGGTGGTTGTCAGTATATTATAAAGTTCAATCTGAAAACTTAAAAAGTTAGTACCGTATTTTTATAGTAAAATGTGGTATGAATTAATGTAATTGTAAAATTCTGGAAACTACAGCTGCTGTCTTTTTTTCTCCCCATCCTCCAAAAAAGTATCATAAACGTACATTAGAGAAGTTGTGGTTAAATGATCAGTCAAGTCTTTTCAATTAAATATTTCAATATTTCATCCAGTTTTTAGGTTCAGTTAACTGCCCAGTGGAAAGGAATATTTTCAGTAAATAACGATGTAAATTGTGGTCTGTTCACACAAAGCTATCACTTGGTAAAGTTTCTCTTTTTGTGTTGCAAGACCTGAATTTCCGATTTTAAATTATAATCATGGCACATTCAGATTTTTGGAACTCGCTGTGTATTTGTAAATGTATACATGTAGAGGTTAAGTGTTTAAAGCGAAGGTGTTCTGTGTTGGTCTGTATTAATCAGGTGCTGTGGAAGTGTCCCGTAAAAGCCCAGTGGCCTCATGGCTTTGTGCAATGCTCTACTGCTTTGGAAGCTACATACTAGCAGACATCATGCTTGGTGTGTCTCCCATTGACTATTTCCATAACAATAGTCACATCCTCCTGGCCTCAGCTGTGTGGTGAGGATCTTTAAATGGTTCAGTGCTTGTACACTTTGCATATGACACTGAAGTCAATTCAAAGATCGCTTTAAGATAGATCTTTAAGATACATCTGGATATAAAATCTGAAAATTGTATTTTTGCATTAACAAGTTTGTAACATGATCATTTGAACAGTTTTTCTTGCACCATATAATCAGTTCATAACATCTACATTCTGAAGCCATTATAAATAGTCGAAATATGCACATGTGACAGCACATCAGTTGATATTCTATATTAATGTGGTAAGTTGCTAGGTAACCATAAACAACTAAACTCTGTGTTACATCCCTAAATACTAAATAACAACTTTGTCCATATCTTGATCTGAATACGTCTGATATTTCCACGTGTCTTCATTGCTTACACATACAAATAACAAAGCAGTTCTACAGACTAATAGCAGCTCACAGTTTATTAGTACCTTTATCAAATCCTCATCTTCCAATATCATGACAAACTTGTGTGAGTATCTATTATTGTATCTTTTTATCAGAATGTTTTTTCTTCTCTTTTTTCAGGTACCTGATTTTCTTCTGCCCTCTTAACCTGTTTTACAAATGTGTGGCCTTTCTGCCTGTGAAACTTGTGCTAGTTGCATTGAAAGAAGTGGTCCGCACACGTAAAATCGCTGCTGGAGTTCATCACGCTCACCATGCGTATCACCACGGCTGGCTGATCATGGTCATTACTGGTTATGTTAAGGGTAAGTATCTTATATCTCCAGAGGGATTTATTTTTAGGGGTTGTGTAACGCTTTCATAAGACCCTTTAAAAACTGTTGCTCAGGAGATCTGTGCCGCTCTGCTGATTGTCTCTGTTAAAACTCACAGGGTCAGGGGTCGCTCTCATGTCCAATTTCGAGCAGCTGTTGCGAGGAGTCTGGAAGCCGGAGACCAATGAAGTTCTCAACATGTCATTGTGAGTGGAAAACCTTTACACAGAACGAAGGAGAATTTTGGAGAGCCAAGTCTTTTCCACTGACTTTTTGTAGAGACCATGGGACAGCTGAATAAACATACACTCTAAAAAAATGGTGCTATATAGCTCTAAAAGTGGTTCTTGGCTCATAATCATAGGGGAACCACTTTTGGTGCTGTATAGCACCATATCTTTAAAGGTGCTGTACAGCACCTTTGTCAAATGGTGCTATGTAGAACCATAAGAGATACCATACTGCATTGTATTTCTTAAACAAAAATGGTGCTAAACAGCACCAACAGTGGTTCTTTGTCTCGTAAAGAACCTTTAAAGGGGCTTAACAGGTTCTTTGTATGGCAGTGGTGCTATATAGCACCTTAATCACCCCAAAGAACCACTGAAGAACCGCTGAAGAACCATACAGGAGCTTAACAGGTTCTGTATATGGTAGCGGTGCTATATAGCCCCTCAGTCATGCCAAAGAACCGCTGAAGAACCACTGAAGCACCAAGATTTGGTGCTATACAGCACCAAAAGTGGTTCCCCTATGATTACGAGCCAAAGAACCACTTTTAGTGCTATATAGCACCATTTTTTTTAGAGTGAAGATTGTCTTAAGAACTAGTTTGACCAACTAGCAGTTAGCCAAGAGGTAATCGGTCTTACTGTTCTGATTCAAACTGGGCCAATCTACCTTTCTGACCCTAACTGACTTTGAAAAAAAAAAAAATAAAGTTTGAAAAATTGTGTTTAAATTCCAAAAAGGACAAAACCCACCACAAAATAGCATTATGAGTAGTCCATATGACTCACGCGTTTCATTCAAAGTCTTCTGAAGCTGTTCATGTTTTAGACTAATGACTTTTATAAATGTTTAGAATGTGATTCTTGTATTTTTTAGCCCTACCAAGGCCAGTCTGTATGGAGCCATTCTGTTCACCCTTCAGGAGGCTCACTTGCTCCCTGTGTCTAAAAGCATGCTCATCTGCCTCTTCACACTCTTCATGGTCACAACCAAGGTAATAATAAGCTTGTTTAAGAGTTCTTTCAGCTCATTTAGTAAGTTGAAATATAAGAAAGAGTGTAAATATCAGAAAACACAACTGTAACTCAATATTTTCATCTAAAAAGGGAATCAAGACAATGTAAAAATCGAGACACCATGAAGCATTAAGATCCCTCTACAACTGTCCAAAACATTACGATGACTTTTTGCCAATCTGAATTCGTTCATTGACTGAATGCCCATAAAATTGTCAAGGCAAATCTTTGTTCAGCAAATTATCATGATACTTAACATGAAGTGAGCTCTGCTTTGCAAAATGATCTCTCTTTCAGAGGGAACGTTTGCCAAGATACTGTACATGGGCAGTAGTTTTATCTCATAGAATCTCAAAAAATGACGCTATATGGACAAAAGTATTGGGACACACTTCTTAATTACTGAATTTAGGTGTTTCAGTCAGACCCAATGGCACAGGTGTATAAAATGAAGCACCTAGCCATGCAGTCTGCATTTACAAGCATTTGTAAATGTACACTCTAAAAAAATGCTGGGTTAAAATCCACCCAATTTGGGTTATTTGGCAACCCAGCGCTGGGTAAATATTGGACAGAACACATGCTGGGTTATTTGACCCAGCTGGGGCCTGTTTCATAAAACAAGTTTACCAAATAAGCCAGTTTTATTTCAGTTAGTCTGACTCATTGTCTGTTGATTTGGTTCAAAATAAGTCAGACTAATTGAAATAAAACTGGCTTAAACTTGTTTTATGGAACAGGCCCCTGGTTGGGTTAAATGTTTTTATCCAACATGCTGGGTTGTTTTATTTAAGTCAACTATTGTTCATAATTGTCGGGGTAGTAAGAATGCAATGTCATGATGGTGTAATGGTCAGAGGTCCAAATACTCCATATAGTCTATATAGTGTATCCAAAAAAAATTTCAATATAAATTGAATGCCCATTATAAAAACCATGGTAAAATCTCAAGGGAACCATAGTCTTCCAGAATTGTTTTTGTTGTTTGCAGTGCTTTGTGTCACGTTATTCATAAAAGAGGTTCGTACAACGACGTATTCGGAGCTTGTCTTTATTTAGCAACTCGGTACAGCAGCAATCGACCCGTGTTCTTTTTCAACATAACTTTCCCCGTACCGACGTCACCTCTCCTCCTACTTCAAAATAAAAGCATTCCTCACACTATTATTCATAATACCACATCTCCCTTTCTTTGAGAACAAAGGGTGGACTACCTTTGTCTCTGCAGGTCTTAAGGGGTTTATTCTGCCCTTTTGCTGGAAGACCTGTCCCTGATCTGTCCCTGTTTCAAGATGCAAAACAGAAATGAATAACTTACACATTACCATACTGTGAACTATTACTTTAGCAGGCTGTGTTCTTCAAAACTTAAACTCACAGGTTTAGGGTAAATGTAAACAGTAAAGCAGAACAATTTCACAATCACATTAAACTCTTTTTTTTTTCTCAGAAAACAAATCAATAAATCACCAATCAAGTCTCTGCGGCTTTCTAACCTCTCTCCCACACCTGGTCCGCACAGTCTCTGTGGTGGGGCCCTCTCTGCTGAGTGATGTTGTCACCGGTGGAGCTGGCTCTGGTGATGTTGTCGCTGGTGCATCTTCTCCCATCGGTGGCTCATCAGCGTCGACTACCCCACTGTTGGTCTGCAGTGGCACCAAGTGATGCCGGTTCCTCCTCAGTGTGCCCTGAGGCACCTGGACGATATAAGAGCGAGGGGTGTTGTGTGTAGATAGCACTGTGCCCTGGACTCGTGCATCGGTGATCCACACATCCTCCCCAGGTACGAGTGGCTCCAGGTTTCTCGCGCCGTGTCTCTTGTTGAAGGATTTTGCATCGTTCCCCCTCTTCACCCTTTCTTTGGCCTCCAGCGCGTAGTAGTCAGGCAAAACTGGATTCAGCAGGGTTGGAAGGGCAGGAACTGTAGTGCGGAGGCGGCGCCCCATCAACAGCTCGGCTGGGCTATAGCCGTTCTGTAGAGGGGTTGCTCTGTAGGCCAGCAATGCAAGATATGGGTCTGATGCCTTTGTTAGCAGGGTTTTCACAGTCTGTACAGCGCGTTCCGCTTCCCCATTGCTCTGGGGAAACTTGGGGCTGCTCGTGATGTGCACAAAGCCATACTCTGCTGCAAAGGCTTTAAAGTGGCTACCAGAGAACTGGGGCCCATTGTCACTTTTAAGAACTTCACAAATTCCATGACGAGAAAACATGGATTTCAGGTGCACCACCACATCTGTGGACCTTGTGGGTGACAGCAGCGCAATTTCCACATACCGTGAGAAATAATCTACTACTAGTATATAGGTCTTGCCTTTCAGCGTGAACAGGTCAGCTCCCAAAGTTTGCCAAGGCCTGTCTGGCATCTCCGTTGGCATCAGCGGCTCTTTGACGTTCTTTCTCTCTTGAATGCAGGTTCTGCATTTCAGTATCATGTCATTCAGCTGGCTGCTGAGCCCTGGCCACCACACCGTCTGTTTGGCCCGGCCCCTGCACTTTGTCACCCCCAGGTGTCCCTCATGTAGTCTCTGCAGCACATCGCCTTGTAAGACGAATGGGATGACGAGCTTTGTGCCCCGCAGCAGCAGTCCATCATGCACAGTCAGCACTGCTCTATCAGGCCAGTAATGTCTCAGCTCTCCCTGCAGTTGGCTTTTGTCAGGCCAGCCGCCTGTGCAGTACTCCATCAGTGCAGAGCATGTGCTGTCTGCCTTCAGGTGCTCACGTAAGCTGCTCAGATAATCTCCACTGACAGGAATGTTGCTGATGACAGAGTCTACATAGATGTTGGTGTCCTCTAGTAGGCTTGTATCTGTGTGTGCTCTTGCGGTTCTTAGGGGAGCACGAGATAAGGTGTCGGCTGTCCACAGGCTTTTGCCAGGGACATGATTGACTGTATAGTTGTACCTCATGAGTCGCATCCTAAATCTTTGGATTCTTGGTGGGAGGTCATCCAGAGCCTTCCCGCCCAGCAGACTCACCAACGGCTTATGGTCAGTTTCCAGCTCGAATGGTCTTCCCAGGATGAAACAGCTGAACCTTTCACAAGCCCACGTTGCAGCTAATGCCTCCTTCTCTACTTGAGCATAGCGCTGCTCTGTTGGTGTCATTGACCTGGACGCATATGCCACAGGTGACCACCTGGCATCGCTCTTCTGCAGCAGGACTGTCCCCAGGCCAAAGGAAGAGGCATCAGCAGAGATTTTTAGTGCACTGTTTGGGTTGTATAGTGCGAGCACTGGTGTGGATGACAGCTCTGTTTTTAACTGATCAAAGGCAGCCTGCTGCTCTGTCCCCCAGTACCAGTGGTTCTTCTTGGACAGCAGGTCTCTTAGCACTTTGTCTTTTTCAGCCAGGTTAGGCAAGAAGCGGCCCAGCTGATTGACCATGCCCAGAAAACTCCTGAGTTCGCTGACATTTTTGGGTGCGTCCATCTCTTGCACAGCTCTCGTCTTCTCCGGATCTGGCTTCACTCCATCTGCTGAAATCACATGACCCAGGAATCTGACTGTATGGCGTGTGAGCTCACATTTGTCCATGTTGAGCGTAATGCCGGCCTTTTGTGCCTTCTCTAGCACCGCATGTAGCCGCATATCATGCTCGTCCTGCGTCTGTCCCCAGACCAGGATGTCATCCATGTGACACAGTACCCCCTCCAGGCCACCGGTCACTTCTGTCATCATCATCCTTTGAAAGTGCTCGGGGGCTGAAGCTATGCCAAAGGGTAGCCGGTTAAAATAGTAGCGCCCAAAAGGCGTGATGAAGGTGGTGTATTTGGCAGACTCTTTTGTCAATGGTACTTGCCAAAAGCCCATATTGGCATCTAATTTGCTGAATACTGTTGCGCCAGCTAGCATGCCCAGAGTGTGCTCGACAGAAGGCAGGATAAACTTTTCTCTGCATACTGATTCATTCATCCTTGTGAAATCCACACAAATGCGAACAGTACCTGCTTTTTTCGGCACCACCACCATCCCGGCGCACCAATCAGTTGGCTCCTCAATCTTGGTGATTACGCCCATCTTCTCCATACGGTCTATCTCCTCCTTCACTTTTCCCAGAAGCGGCAGAGGGACTCTGCATGGTGCGTGGAGAGAGAAGGGCACAGCCTCTGGCTTTAATTTAATTGAGTATGGCCTCCGAACAAGACCCAAGCCGCTACACAGCTTCGGATACTGTTGTTTCACAGATTCCATGGTGATGCTGTCAACCCTGCTCACAAGCTGAAGCTGTTCTATGGCAGGCCTTCCCAGCAGTGCAGTGTGCAGGTCTTTTACAACATAAATGTCCTCTGTGGCTGTCTTTTTGCCTCTGCGCAGTGTTTCTCTGGCTACACCTAGGACAGAGAGTACATTGCCACCTGGCCCAAACAATGGGCGTGTCGACACTGCCAGGCGCTTCACATCAAGTCCCCCAGTAATGTCATAGTACACCTCGGCTGGCAGGGCGGTGACATCAGCACCAGTGTCAATTTTAAAGCACACTTTTTTTTGTCTCACCTGTAGCTGCACTGTCCACGGGTCTTTTCCAGCATCCACGGCTCCCAGGAATAAACTCCCTTCTTCTTCTGTAGTGACAGCATTCAGAGATTTTGCACTGTTTCTGCACACTTTGCCATAATGTCCCATTTTGCCACAGTTGTGACACACAGCATCTGTAGCAGGGCATTCTGATTTTCCATGTGAGGGCATTTTCCCACATCTATAACAGGCCTTTGAACCTTGCTGTGGCCGTGCATTAGGTTTATATTTGCCTGGTGTTTGTGTTTGTGCTTGTGGCTGAGGCTTTGAGGGAAATTTGGGTTTTCTGTAACTTTTAGCATGCACAGCATCAACATTGGAGCACTTGCTAGCACCGCCATTTTCTCCTCTTAAGTCACACTGCTGTCGTCTAACTTCTTCAGACTGCCTTGTCTTTGTTATAGCAGTTTCAAGGGTTAGGTCTCTGTCTAGCTGTAGCTTTTCTGACAATGAGACGTTTCTCAGCCCGACCACTAACCTGTCGCGTATCAACTCATTCTGTAATTGTCCATAATTGCAATGTTCAGCTAATCCGTATAGAGCAGTGATAAAGGAATCCACCGTTTCTCCCGGCAGTTGCACACGCTGATTGAACTTGGCTCTTTCGTATATGACATTCTTTTTAGGCACAAAAAATGCATCAAAGCCCGCCTTAACATCCGTGTACTTCTTTTTCTCATCTGCAGTTAGCGTTAGCCCCTTAAGCACATCTTCGGCTTCATCGCCCATACAATACACTAACGTGTTTACCTGGTTTTCTTCCGACGTTGCGTTTAAATTGCTTGCAAGCCGAAAGCGGTCAAATCTCCTAATCCAACGCTCCCATTCTTGAGGCTTGGAAAAATCGAATGGCTCTGGAGGTTGTATTGTGAACGTAGCAGTTGGTGTGGGTTGCGCCATATCTGCCGGCTCGTCTCCTATTCCTCCGCCAAAACGATACGCTTTGTTTTTCCTTTTTCTTTTTCCTTCTCCGCTTACAAGTCGCCCCGTTCTGACACCATGTCACGTTATTCATAAAAGAGGTTCGTACAACGACGTATTCGGAGCTTGTCTTTATTTAGCAACTCGGTACAGCAGCAATCGACCCGTGTTCTTTTTCAACATAACTTTCCCCCCCGTACCGACGTCACCTCTCCTCCTACTTCAAAATAAAAGCATTCCTCACACTATTATTCATAATACCACACTTTGTTGTTATTCAGTATCATTGGTTTATTGCTTGTAAAACAGTAAGCCTCGGAAGTGTTGCCACCTTGTGGACAAACTTACTAGTGCAAAAATAAAAAAAATGTGCGAACTCAGCGTACGGGCGATTAAAAAAAATCACACTGCACGCTAACAGTATGTGCGTACTAGGCTGATGATAAAATCTGCAGCACTCAGACCATAAACATACCCTACCGTATGCGTAAAAACTGCAGCATACTTTTGGCTTTAGCAACCCAATAGCGGTGGCCAATAACAATGCCCGTTTTGACTTTTTGCGCAGGCAATCAAAACTAAACTATTCAGAAAAGGTAATAGCTGAGACATTTCTAACTTCATTACTTAAGAATATTTACTGTTCCTCATACAGGTGTTTATGACGGCACGTCACTCTCACGGATCACCCTTTGCCCTCATCGAGTCCTGGGTGTGCCACCTGCTGTTCGGTTCACCCCTTGGTATTGAAGATGCTCATGATCACCACCACTCCGCACCAGCCGCTGGCTCTGTGCCCCTCTCGCCTGCCAAAACCAAGGAGGAACTGAGTGAAGGAACCCGCAAGAGGAAACCCAAGAAAGCCGAGTAGAGTTACAACACAAAATCATCAACCCAACCTGTGACATGACAGAGCGGCCCGGCTCTGCTTGAGAAAGGAGGGAATTTGATATTAAACCAATGCAAGTTTCTCTTTCAGTGGTGCTTTTAATGACAGACATGCCATGTAGGGACTCTTACCAACATCTATGTCTTTATTTTTCGTAATGTTTTCCATCATTCAAGCCCCATTCTCCCCATGCATCTGATGATGTGCAGTGTGTCATGAACAGGTGAATGAACGAAAAGGCAGTTTGATGAGAACCTGCCTCTATCCGTTTGAGTTCATACTTCAAGGGTCCATCCAAATAACTTGATGAGACTCATCGTCCACCGCTGGCTGACCCGACTTCCACAGAACACTGCTGCTTTTTAAATCCAGCTGAATTGGGGGAAAAAACCCAATATATTTTCAAAAAACAAATAAAAATTATTTTTCAGCCAAAATCAGTTTCAAATTCTTCCAAATTTTGTCTTCAGTGATATAGAGAAAAAACTATTTAAAAAAATCCTACTATAAAAAAAAAATTATTTGAGTTTCACTTAATGACTTACATTAATGGATAAATCCACACTGTGAATAAATTGTAAGTTTATTTGAATGATGTTATGTATCTCTGCAGTGAAAACATGTTTTTCATTTGAAAAAAAAAAAAAGAAAAAAAAAGTAAACTTTCGTGGTGGGTACTTTTTCCCATGTCCTCAAACTGGTTTTAAATAATATAAGTTAATAAAGTCAACCTACAATCAATGTGGACATCACTTCCACAAGAGAGTATTTTTGATCATTACCACAACAGAACTGTTTCACACTCATTTGTGAATGTTGCGGACACTGAATAAATTGAATAAACTGAATAAAAACTAAATTATTAAATAGGCCTAGAAAAATGACTGATGTCAGGTTTAAATTTCCAAGCATGTAGAGTGAAACTACTTTTAAAAAGTGCCTGACGTTAGTTATAAACCATTGATCTGACCTGACAATCCCAGCTGAATTATTTAACATTTATTAATTTAACATTTGTTCCAATTCCTAGGAAACTAATTTGAAGCTATACACACTATTGATAGTATCATAGTTTGGTTAAGCCCACTCAAAATCTATTTTCCAATTCAAACAGAAGTTATATATAGATGTATTTTTTTAAAGCCATGAAACAGATAACATGCAATTAACTATACCTTACCAGCCATGAAAATTGGCGTTATAATAATTAAATCATTCTTTCTTATGTTTTCAAGAACTGCTAACCTAATGGGTATATTATCACCAATTGTACAAATATCTAGCCGGAGTAAAATCTAATGACCATGCTATGTGGTTAATGCAGGGCTTTTGGAATAAATATTCCAATAAAATGTCTTAATTTACTGTCTGTACATTACAAAGATTACAGGAGGCATCTGAGCACTAACCCCAGGGATGCACATATGACAGATCATTCCAAGACACCTAGTAAAATTCCCAATCTTGGTATACTGTACCACAGCAATGACCATTTTGGATCTCTACTTTATCACTTATCCCAGGATTAAACACATTTCAGTGGATGCAATGCTGAAATGAAATTAATCAGTTTTGTAATTTATTAATTACTTTATCATTTAGTGTTATTTTGTTTTCCATGGAACAATTTTTTCATTATTTTTCAAATTTTCATGTCAAAGCTTCAAAAATGACTAAAAGTAAGCTCTATTGTGCATTCTTAAGGCTACTGAGTTTCAAGACTTTTTTAAACAATGCAACGAACATTTCAACATGAACACACATTTAAAATATCAAAATTAAAAGATACAATGAAACTACATAAAAGCAACTACAATATTATATATATATATATATATATATATATATATATATATATATATATATATATATATATTTGAAAGAGACTTACAAACCTGCCTGATGCTTCCATGGGTCCTTGGCAAATTGGTATATGATGCAAAGTCTTATCTTTGAATGGATTTCAACATAAAAGTCCCAAAATGGTAGTTTCTTGATGGTCGCACCACATGATATTTCATAAAATGGAAATCATCGGACAAAGTTTGTTTGTATATTATGACGGAAATATAAATACAAATGCTTTGCAATTTTATACAGTATTACAAAACACTTTGGAAATTATGCCAAATAGTGCAGAAAATTAATCTGAATAAATTTAGGGTAATTTCAAAGATGTTTACAAAAAAAAAAGTTATGGCCGGACAGTCGCACCACATGATATTTTGACACTTTGAATAACAGAAAAATTACAAATAACTAATGTTTTTTGAAAAGTTAAAGTGAGTTCATACATGGGAGAGGCCCTTCATATATATGGCATCTTTTTTATGCATTTAAACCTATTTTTAACTGAGAAAACGCAATCGGACAGAAAATTTAGGCGTCACGTCATTGACCCATATATATAAATATAAATATGACCAAACTGTGTTTGTCGTCTTACTTTTTTGTTTTGGAGCTGTTCTTTCAGATTTGATGGGAATTCCAGTCCTAATATCTGCTAATTAGAAGAAAAACAACTGTTATGAACAGTTTTGTGGCAGTGTTTAATGGCATCAGCTAAGATCACACTGACCTTGCTGTTGTTACATCTCTCACACTAAAAAACCTGTAAAATAATGTGAGAAACACAACATTTACAATTACTGACCCATCTATCGTTTTAACACATGCCATGTCAGTGTACTGAGATTGAGCATGGATTGATTGTCCTGACATCTGATAAGAGTTTTCAATAATAATCAAAAACAAAAACTTCTCACCTCGCCAGCAGATGGCATCAGACCCCCAGAGTCAAATCATGGTTATTTACAACGTTTGAGGATATCCTTCAAAGCTTCTCAGTGATTCAGGTCTTCATGTACACTATGATTCCTCGCCAGTCAAAGCCTTTATGGAATGTTTTCATGAATTTTCAGGATTTTATAGATTTGGCAAATAAATTTTACAATTACAATTTTCTCCAAGTAACACGCTCATACTGATAGATAGATAGATAGATAGATAGATAGATAGAAGTCTTCAACCAATCGCGGGCTCCGCTGGGGATCATGTGACCGGAGCAGGAAGCGTGAGTGAGCGGCTATTATAGGCTCTTTGAATCGTTAAACACGCGGTGTTTCTGACTGACTGAGAGAAAAATGGCACCTACAGGTAAGAAATACGTGCTACGCTAAACTTCAAAAGCATGCGTTGTACCACCAGAATATAAGAACCTTAACATAAATGTCTGCCTTTTAAAGGAAGCCAGAGTAGTGCCGCTGTTGTGTTGTGGCTCGTTAGCGCAGGCAGCTAGTAACGTTACTCAGTGGGTCAGCTGATGCCGCTAAGCTCCGGTTCCGATACCGAAAACACACCAGACTTCGGCTTTTATCCCACACTGACAGGGCCTAAGTTTACAATGCAAGAGATTCGTTAATCATAATGATTTCTCTGTTTGCAAAAACATTTCTTATGTGTTCTTCTAACGCGGCTTGTCTCTATATAATGCTGGTTTGGGGTCAACCTAATTAAACGCGCTATGTTCTAGTAGAGCATGGTTAGCTGGTTAACCTTTAATCTCTAGGATTTATTAGCAAATTCATCACACGCCCTCAACAATATCACTCATAATGACCGTAAAGAGCAGATATCCATGTTCAGTTGGCGCTAAAGAGATAGCAATAAATCTTATTTAACCTACTTGTATGATACATAACAGTTATGTGCGTTTAATATGCATTTGTGTGTATATATAGATAAAATATCTTATAAAAATTACAAAAATATTATATTTTATTAAAATATTTTAAGTTGAAATTTTTGTTTTAAAATAAAATATTTAATTTGTGTTAGTTATTTAAAAAAAAAAAAAAAAAGAAGCTGTAGAAAATTCAGTAGCCAAGCCAAAGTCGTTAATACTGTATTGTCAGGTGGTAGAACAATCATAAGCATGATTGGTTGATGGATTTGTTGTTTCAGGAATAATAAATGATATGGATCTTGAAACTAGTTCTATATGTAAGTCACAATTAAGTTCATACTGTTATAATGTTCAGTGTAAGCAGTGTTGTTTTTGAATGTTCAGGTGAAGTTGTGTTTGGCTCTGGGGACCGGGTCTGTGATGACAACCGTTTGCACTGGGATCTCTCTCCCGACCGGATCCAGCAGCTAACTGAAGAGCTTATTGCCAAGACCAAAAAGGTGTATGACATGGTCGGAGCGCTGGACTTGGCCAGTGTCAGCTATGAGAACACCCTGAAGGCCCTCGCTGATGTGGAAGTGGAGTACACAGGTAGAAATCAGTTACATTATAAATACAGCTGCTGAAAAACTTGTCATCTGATTATGTTCCTTTACTAAAAATGCCCTCCTTCAGGTTCACACGTTTTTATTTGCTTTAATATCTTTATGGATTTTTTTTTTTTTTTTAAGTAGTAATTTTAAATGAACACTTCCTGGACTGAATCTTTATATATATATATATAATTTTTTTTTTATTATTTTTTTTTTTTTATTTAGATATTCACAGATTTATGTGCTTTTCACATTTTAGAACACAATCCCCCAACCCCCATGCCAGCAAATCAAAGGAAAAAATAAATAAACCCACATATAGTACAAAAATACATATACACCTCCATAAACATACACCATTCCTACTTGTGTACTTGTACAATGGACTGAAGCATTTTAGCTTTACTTGATTATCCATACATCGTTTAAAAAATGAAGAAACTGTTCGCATCAAATGTGATGCATAATGTTTATTTGTGTCTTTCAGTCATCACTGAGGTGTTTCTTTCCTTCTCAAACTCCATATTCTCCTATGTGATGCTATATGATCCGTAAAAGCTCGATATATTAAATCTGTTTTAAAAAAGACACATACAAACAGTTTATACCATTTTATGTTTAACAATAATAATTTATTATATAATTAAATAATTAGTAGAATTAAATTTATAATTGAATGTAATTGGTATTTATCAAGTAATTTTAATTAATTTTAAAATTTAATTATGGTAAAGGTGTTGTACACAAAGTGATTTAACTCTTGTGCATCAATTTAAAAAAAGTTACAAAAATGTCTGTCAAAAACAAAAATTCCACTTTCACCGAGAGAACCAGTACAATCATAACAACCAAAAAAAAAATGTATTAACTTTTTGTATTTTAATCCTTTAAATGCCAGTTTGTTTACATAATGGTACTGTTGTTGTTTTTTAAATGGGGGGGAAAATATTTTCCATATACTAAATGCCAAGAAGAGTTTTATTAAATTATTTATAATTATTATTATTATTATTTATAGTCTTAGATAAGTAAGTGATTAGAAACAGTATTAATATTGATGCATTAATATTTTTTATACAATGTCAGAATTAAAAAAAAGGTTTCTTAGCACACACGTAATCCACACTCTGATGTCCATACCAATACACCCACACAATTCTATTACATAATGCAGCTGGCCTTTTTTTAGCAGAAGCAGAAACTGTATGCTCTGTGCATTAACAGCCAAAATGAACAAATATACAAAAATGTCCCTAAGGATGCACAAGGGTTTAACCCATTTAGGCCTAAAACGCCTTAAACGTCTTAAAGGTAAATGCACACAGATGTGTGATCAGGTTTTAATGGGTTAACAGGGGTTACATATGATGTAACGCGTATTTTACAAAATATTTTTTGATTTTTAATAATAAAAATAAAAATTAAGTGGTTATTGTTTGTTTTGAATTACTTTTATCCTTATATTTCAATCCAGGGGCGACATTTGCAAGGAAACAGATAGATAAACCTGGTATATCTACTTTTGTAAGCGCCATCAAAAAAAAAAAAGTCTGAGTGTGCAGGAAAACTGTGTGTGGTGGTATACGCCATTCAGCACTTTTTGCATAATGACACGCTGACCAGCTCGTGTGTTCCTCTGCACTTCACCATTGTTCAGGTGTTGAATTAGCTGAATTTTAATTCCAGCCAAACAAAAATTAAAAATGCCCCTTTCTATTCTTCAATTTATATTTGTTCAATAGATGTTATGTTGAATTAATATACATAGAATCTCTGAGGACCTGCTGATTAAATTCAAGTATCAAAAACAACCAATTATGTGTTTTCAAAAATGGCACTTTTTTCTTTTCTTTTTTTTTTTTTGCAGTTCAGCGGAACATGCTGGATTTCCCTCAACATGTGTCCCCCTGTAAGGACGTCCGCACGGCCAGCACCGAAGCCGATAAGAAGCTGTCAGAGTTTGATGTGGAGATGAGTATGAGAGAGGATGTTTATCAAAGAGTCGTGGCTCTGGAGGTGAGCAGGGAACGAGCACTAACACATCTCCCTCAGGAACTGAACGCTAGTATCTCTCAGGGACAGAACTGAGGTCTGAGACAGCTGAGAAAACCTGCTAACTGACTTAACCAAATAAGTCACACATTAGTGTGTTGTTCCACCAACTTGTGCATGAAGTTTTGCTATGCATTTATATAAAAACAATTAAAGATGATTTAAGTTTGTAACACTTTTTGTAAACACCTCATTTTTTTGAAGCAACTGAATTTTTGTTTTATAATGTCTTGTCATTTTTAATGAATTTATAAATAACTAAAAGTAATAATTATGTACTTTTTAACAGGAGAAGCTCTCAGATGAGAGTTTAACCCTTGAGGCCAAGCGTTACATGGAGAGACTCATTAAGCTTGGCAAAAGAAACGGCCTCCATCTTCCCAAAGATACGCAGGAGGTCAGATATTAAGATCTTCCTTTCAGTTTGCTGTGGAGCAGTAACACAAATGCTCTCTTCTAGCCTGTAACAGAGTTTTATATTCCCTGTAACAGGAGATCAAAAAGATCAAGAAAAAAATGAGCACTCTGTGTATCGATTTCAACAAACACCTGAATGAAGATACAACTTGCCTCCATTTCTCTCGTGAGGAACTCGGTGGGTGGAAAGAATACTTTTTCAGAGAGACTTAGACTTAGTGCTTGCATGAACAATTATTTTTTTTGTCTCTTACATGTAGTTTTGAAAATAAGATATGATGGGTGTAAATGCTTTTATTAGGGGGGCTTCCCGAGGATTTCCTTAACTCTCTGGAGAAGGATGACTCTGGAAAACTGAAGCTCACTCTGAAGTATCCTCATTATTTCCCCACCATGAAGAAATGCTTCGTCCCAGAGACACGGAAGAAATTAGAGGAGGCTTTCAACTCGCGTTGCAAAGAGGTCGGGCATCCCAGAAATCACCTGTAACCGGAACTAGAATGCTACCCAATAACACGAAGCTTTAAAATATTTGCAGTGAATCATTTTCATAATGCTACTGTAATGATTCCCCTGACAGGAGAACTCTGCTATCCTGATGGAGCTTGTAGAGTTGCGCTCTCAGAAGAGCAGCCTGCTGGGCTTCAGCACTCATGCCGACTTTGTGCTTGAGATGAACATGGTCAAGACCTCCAAGACGGTTGCAACTTTCCTTGGTAATGACTGATATCTTTACATGGAAATAGACAAGAATCTCTCATAAATAAAATAACAAAGTTGAGACTGGAGCTGAAACTCTTAAAATGCTGATATAGCGTGTAAAAGCAAGCATTTGAGAATTTTATTTAATGAAAATTACGCTTTAAGCAGTGATGCATTCAGTTGATCAAAAGTGACTGTGAAGATAATATATAAGACAAAATATTTCCATCTCAAATAAATGCTTTTTAACTTTCTATTTATCAAAAAATCCTGGCAAAATATGTTACAGGTTCCACAAAAGTATTTGCAACTGTTTGTTTGATGTTTGAATCAGGTCTCCCCGGTTAGAATTGGCTAGATGACACTGGAGCCTCCGGTACTGCAGGAACATAGTATTTGGTTGTTTTTGTTCAGACCAATGTGAAAATCAACCCATGTTTTAACCCTGCAAACACGCAGAGCTGTAAATAGGCGCTGTCACACTGTGTATTTCTAGGAACTAGCCAGCAGGGTCGTTCTTAGAGAACCAATTTCCCCCTCCTGCCGTTTTCCTGGTTTCATTCGCACCGGCAGCAGGAACTCTGACGTGGCCGACAGCGAGGTCTTTATTCGCGACATTTGCGAACGTCAACAACCGGTGAATAGAGAACGCCGTGATTGGAACTGTTTTTGTTGTGTGACTTGATAATAGAGATGGAATGTAAACGCTCAGTTTACGTGATTGAAAGAGCGTGAAAATCTGACTAAGGGCATGTTCACACTTGGCCTCTTTTTTTTGACTAGAAAAAGTTGATGAGCGCTTTTTTAGTAAAATAAAAAGCTGGCAGCGTTTTGGTAACAAATAGCAGCCGAGGGCGTCTTTTGTTGCTATAACAATAGCTGCAATGGTAGCGTTGGCTTTTGAAGTTAACAGGGAGGGTATGTCGGTTCACAGCGACATTTGTGGGAGCGCGACATTATACGGGGAAGGAAACTGTATGGTGCTTCCAACAATTTAGTCCAGGAGCTCCGGTTGGATGATGCACGGTTTCATACAACTCCTAGTGCTCCGAAACTAATACGATCTGTCTACCGACTATCTTCTTTTTCTTGTTGTTTTTGTTGTTATGGAAACGACTCGCCACTCGCTTGTCATTGGTCAGCTGTCAAAAAGGCGCTTGACGGGTGTTTTTTTCAGAAAAGTTAAACTTTTTTCAACTTGAAAAGACGCTCTGAGCTGCAGAAAAAGACGCCTGCGGTGGCGTTTTAAAAAGCGCTTTGGACTTTTTTGAAAACACGGTTTACTCCGTAGGATTATAATGTAAAACAGATGCCGGCAGCTTCAAAAAAGATGCCAAGTGTGAACATAGCCTAAATGTCCTATGACAACTTGTAGTGTTATCATCGAGGCTGAGAAAAGAACACAATGCTGCAGACAACATGTAAATGCCGTTATCGCTGTTTTCCATGTTCGTGGAGTAAGTAGTTTTACATGGCTTTTTAAAAATAGTTGATGTTTTGCGTGTGTTTGGCCAATCAGCGTACACTTTCGTCACTGGTAGTTCCTATAGAACAGTTTCAGACGCTACTCTGAAGTAGGAGCTAAATTAGTTCCCGCAAACGGAGATCCTAAAACCATTCCTAGTTCCTGCGGTGCGAACACACCAAATAGTTCTAGGAACTATGAAAAGGTTCCTCTGGTGCGAAAGCGCCTAATGTGAACTGGTGTATCGATAAGGAGATGATTCATTATAAAAATCTAAACGGTAAAATGTGTTTGTTATTAAAATAAATATAATTAATACTTTTGATCCATTTTCTTAAAAATGGTTTCAAGCCTGAAATGTGTATCATTTTATAAAACTTTTTTTTGTGAACTTGTATCTGAACTGTAAATCATGTTTTTTACTGTCATTTTACAGTTTAATATGTTACTATAGACATTGCCCTACCCTGCTCATAAGGTATTCATTTTATTTGTGCAGGTCTTAAAAATCTTGCAGCAGCACTGTTCTCTGTTGAATTTAGTAATTTAGTACATCTTTGTCTAACGCTTGTCTCTTTCCATTATCTCCTGCACACTGTAGAGGATCTGGCTCTTAAACTGAAGCCCCTGGGTGAGCAGGAGAGGGCTGTGATCCTGAAGCTGAAGGAACAGGAGAGCCAGAAGAGGAATCTGCCCTTCACTGGAGAGCTCCACGCCTGGGACACGCGCTACTACATGACCCAGGTGGAGGAGACCCAGTATGCAGTGGATCAGAACCAACTGAAGGAGTATTTCCCAATGGAGGTGGTGACCAAGGGCCTACTGGACATCTATCAGGAGCTGCTCAATCTCACCTTCCAGCAGGTGGAGGGCGCACCTGTCTGGCACGATGATGTTACGCTGTACTGCGTTAAAGACCGCACCTCCGGCCAGGTCGTGGGCCAGTTTTATCTGGATCTTTTCCCCAGGTGAGCACTCATACTTGTATTTTACAGAAGTTTTTTCTGGTGATCATGCCCTGGGGGATCTGTATGTTTTTCTCAAATTGGGATTCAGGGACCGGAATCACGAAAAACATTCTTAGAATTTATTATTATTATTTGCTATCCTCTTATTTTTTGTATTTAAGAAATAGGTTAATAATATGTTGTATTTTTAATACTTCCTAAGAATGTTCTTATCTTTTTTTTAAGTAAATAAATCCCCAAAGGTAAGCTTTTTAATGAATTTATTGGATGGTTTAAATGAATTGAAGGTAGTAAACTGAAAATGAAGTTGTTGTTTTTTTTAACAAAAAGTATATTTTAAATAATTTTTTTAAAATTACATTTTAGTTAATAATCACTTAATAAAAAGTTAAATCATGTTTTTACCCTTTTCATTATTTAATAATAATCAGTCGTTTATAAACTTTGAAATTATACATAAAGGTTTTAATGATGAATGGAATTAATTGGTTCTACAACTTGAAATATAAACATTTAACCAGTGGCAGTTTCATGATAGATCTATTCAAACATGCATTAAATAGTAAAGACAAGTTAAGTAAACATATAATGAATATGTAATATAGTGAATATATTTAGTAAAAGTCCTCTCTAGAGGAAACTATGCAAAATTACATTTATGATTTGAATTTCTTTATACAGTTGACAGAATTTGATAGCTAAGACTTTCATCACAAAGGTAACAAAGCACAAAGATATTTAAAGAACTACAGAAAACAGCACAGACTAAAATGTATTACATATACGGAGACATTCAAAATGCACTTTCAGAGAATCGCTGTTTATTGGAGGCCCGTTTAAACTGTGTTGGCCGAAACCTAAAATTCATTTTTGGCCAAATATTTTTGGTTGGTGAAGTGTTTTTCATTGAGTTGAACTGCAGGTCAAATAACACCAAAGGCTGTCATTTTCTTCTCATGAAAAAAATAAAATGTATATATAAAATAAAATGTTGGGGGTTTTTTAACAGGAATTGCACTCAGGAGCATTCATATGAACTTCTTGGAATTTATCTTAATACATTTCTTAACATTTTTATGAATCCGGCCCCTGTATCTTGGAGTGCTTCACTGTCTGGTTTCTGAGAAGTAGACCCCATTCTTATCCTGAACGCAGAGCTTCATCTAGATTAATTGCTAATTCTCCATTATCCCTGCAGGGAGGGGAAGTACGGCCATGCCGCATGCTTTGGCCTGCAGCCCGGCTGTTTGCTCCCAGACGGGACCAGGCAGATGGCTGTGGCTGCCATGGTGGCTAACTTCAGCAAGCCCACCGCTGACGCGCCGTCCCTGCTGCAGCACGATGAAGTGGAAACGTACTTCCATGAGTTTGGACATGTGATGCACCAGCTTTGTGCCCAGGTCTGAATTAGGGCTTACAGTGACATTTAGGTTGCAACTACTTTGCAGTCTGTGAAGTTTAAATACGGACGTTCTTCTGTTCGTTCAGGCTGACTTTGCGATGTTCAGCGGGACTCATGTGGAGAGGGATTTTGTGGAAGCTCCATCTCAGATGTTGGAGAACTGGGTCTGGGAGAAGGAGCCCCTGCAGCGCATGTCCAAGCACTACAAAACAGGAAACCCCATTCCAGAGGAGCTTCTGGACAAACTCATGAAGTCTAGACTGGCTAACACAGGTGACCATAGAACACGCACGGGTCATTTCCACAATTAAAAACTTCAACTGATCACACACTAACTACAAGTTAACGTAACAAATATTTACTCTGTTTGCTCACACTTTCCTAGTCTTATTTTGAACAATTCAGTAAATGATTTTATTTGATTTAGTTAA
>JAFVLL020028636.1:0-10901 GCA_021397915.2 Tor tambroides | reverse complement strand
TTGAAGTCATAACATAACATTCTGCAACTAATTGTGTGAAAATTAGCCTTTATTAATCAAAAATATACCTGTAAATGATACTTTTGTGTGAAAAATAATAAAAGTTGTCAGAGTTTTACTGCCTCTAGTGTTCATTTCAACTGGAAACTGCTGCGATTTGTATGTATAGGTACGTTTTTTCAGTTTTGCAGAAATGTATGAAGAGGCACGTATTTCCAATGAGCCTAGGTTGATTCGTTTAAACACGCAGTTCATTCATGAATGAAACTCCGCTGTGTTTGCTTTTAGAGATGCGTAGCGCTCAGCTTTTACTTTATGTGGAACTATTTTCCTTGATGAAATGGCACAAAATCAGGCAGTAGTGTTATATTCAGACAATGTAAGTCACTTAATATTAACTTCTTGTTTATTGAACTGTTGTATTAAATCAATATCACATTTGCAAACTCCCTTAATAATCTTTAAAAGCTGTCACTCTCAGTTTATCGCGATCTGTAGGCTCACAGAAAACGGTCTATAAGAGAGCGCGCGAGTGAGTTCTCATGAGCAAGACTCAAAAGCACGTGCAAATGATACATTGCGTCATCTGTCATCGCGTTTTAAGCGCAGAAGCTGCGGGAATGAGTAGAATTATTATTAATAGCCGCAAACCTGCGCTGAAATTCAAGTCCTGCTCTGTCACTATGATGTTACTGAGAAGCTGCAGCCGTGGCGGGGATGATTTTTGGCGTGGCGGCCCGCCACGGCTGAATGAATGTAGCGGAAACACTGATATATATCTATCGATATATATCAGTGATATATAACACTGATATATATCTATTGATCTATCTATCTATCTATCTATATATATATATATATATATAAAACCTTGTATTTTAACTTGTATTTTAAATTTCGACAGATTATTTTCCCGTTCCTTTATTGTGTCTTATTTGTCATTGACTCAGATAGCTTGTGATGCTGTATTATTTTAGCATCATCCTCTTCTCTGTCAGAATAACTTCTGCAGATGGCATGAGCTGCTGTTTCTCTTTCAATTCATTATGCAAAGTGTTAATAACAGCAGCAGCAGGTCAACATCAAGTCTGACACACAGTCTTGGAGCTTCGTGAACTTTATTTATTCAAACTCAAATGAGTCTGTTGTTCCTCTGTGCTCATCTCAACACTCTCCACCCACGAAGAAGCCCACACACACACTGAGAGACACTTGGACAATCAAGTGCAAACATAATTACTGTCGAGCGCTGTCTAATTGGCCACCATTAAGTATTAAGCAAACATTTCCACACTCCAGTGTCACCACACTGTCATTTTAACTGTTTTCATCCACCCGTTCGTCCGTCAACGCCCTCAGCTCTGCCAAACACCGTGACCACAAGACAGTTTTAATGTTGAGCGGCTAATGAGAGGAAAAGTGGAAGGAAATCCACAAAGCCAGACGGGAGAAAAAAGAAGCCGAGAGCTGCCAAACTTTCTCTCCCTGTACTGTATATTTTTTTGACAGCTTTTCACAGATCTCAAGCCTTTGGTGCCAAATTATTTGTCTGGTGGCTGGCTTGTGTAATTGCGTGGATGTCCTTTCCGCTTTCTGATCCCTCGCTTATATAGACACAACTTCACACATGATCAGTTCAGACGAGAGCAGCCACACAGGACGTTCCGTAATGAAAGTCAGTTGGTGGCTGTGAGGAGATTTAATTCATGTCCCATTTGGACCGACATGATTAGTGCTGTTTGAGAGGTCAAGCATCACTTTTGCTCATGGCATTACACTTATTTCGACTACACTGGGAGAGAAGTATATATACATATAGATATAGACAGCAGACTGAGGCAGAGTTGTGCAACAGTACTGTTTATTCATCACAAAACGTACTGATTGCATTTTTTGTTTGGTGCATTAAGTTGCGGAGGGATTACAAACACTGAAATCAATGCAAATCTCCCTTAATTTAATAATACTTTCTGAACCTATTCACTTTATCAAGATTATTTTGCTGCTGGGTTTTGATAATTAAATTCCACCATAACAGCTATTGTAGAAAGTTTTCACATATCAAATCTCGATTCTCAGAGTGCCTTTTTATTGCGGATTTTTTTTTATAAAGTATTATAAAATAATACACTACCATTCAAAAGTTTAGGGACTCTTAGATTTTTTTTTTAAATATATTTGAAATAAGTCTCACCAAGGCTGCTTTTATTTGATAAAAAAGGGCAATAAATACAGTAATACTGTGAAATATTATTACAATAAAAAAAATGTTTTCTATTTTAATATGTTAAAATATAATTTATTTCTGTGATCAAAGCTGAATTTTCAGCATCATTACTCCAGTCTTCAGTGTCACATGATCCCTCAGAAATCACTCTAATATGCTGATTTGCTGCTCAAGAAACGTTTCTGATTATTATTGTAACGTAAAATACGTAATATATATATTTCATTTAAAGAAATAGTTTAATTTAGCTCAAAGGGAATCATTTATGATTTTATAGGGAATTTGAACAGAATCGCTGTTTTGACGGCTGATCACTGAGGCGGCAGCGATTCACTGAAGGTAGTAACAGATAACAATCAACTCTGCACTGGATATTAAAATCCAAAATATAGTGAAAACACTATTTAATAGCACAGTAACAAGATCGACAGATTAAGACATTAACTTGTGAGCACAAAACACAAGATACTTCTCTTTTCAATATAAATAAGATTTTATTTATATAAACCTAAGACATAAACTAAACTAACACATGAACACAAGCATTCACACATTCACACGTTGCAGAAAGAGCGAAAGTGAGGAAAGGATGAGTCTAAAAGAATGAAAATGTGAAATCCCAAGTTTACAGCAATATGTGAAATTGCATCGACCTGAACAACCTTCAGTCACTTATTTAACCCTCGCATTGAGTTTCTCAATGAGGCTAAAATTTATATTAAATGCGCCAGCTCAGCAAAAATCTGGAGTTGTTTTACTTGCGTTGCCTTTGTGTTAAGGGATTCCCTTTTGTCATTGTTGTTGCAGAAAGGGGGTTTCCCCAGGTTGCTGATTGGTTGGAAGTTCAGTAGTCGTTGAAGTGATGTCTTGGGAAGCCAATGGTTGGGCGTTGGCTCTTGGCTGAAGATGCGGAGTTGTGGCTGGTAGAAGTTTTGAGGCGGTCACAGACTCGAGTTGAACTCGGAGACGAGGCGTGGCGGCAAAACTTAAACTGAGAACACGAAACTCGCAACGGAAAAGAAAAGAAATTAAAGAAAAAGGATAAAAGGATGTAACGAGACTAGGTGGGTTTTCTTCTCATCGTGGTAACAGCTGGCATGTGGGCCAGAGCACGCTCAAAGAGCGCTAAAAACAGCGTCAAAACGCTGTGGCAAAAGCAACAAAAGATTAGAAGAGAGGAGAATTTGATGGTGTCCTGAGTTTTTAAACTCGGCTTTCAGACACCTCCTAATGCTTGTCTTGACCAATTAGATACTGTCCTGGCTCAGGGTGTTGCTCTGTTTCTCCACCCAATCAATAAATCAACATGTTATCTGATCAGTCACGTGTCCGAACTTTACAGGCTCTTGCAAAGTATACTTTGGACATGATTTACATAACAAGACTATGATACATTTGACAAAGAATTAATTGGAAGAAACATTTAAAACATGATTTTTCAAACTCATACATATCAAACACGCATATGAATCCTTCAACTATTCAATAATGATTAAAAAGACATACATAATATTTGATTAAAACATGATAGTTAATTGTGTGGGTTACATACATGATATGGGTTATTTCTATGCAGAGAAATATTTCATAAGTCCCTTTAAGATGATTTTTGTAGCATATGGAGAGATTGTCTCTGTGTAGTTCTATGGAGAATAAGAGGCATGTTCTGTGACGACCAGAGAAAGGTTAAAAGGTCTCCTAAGGAATTTTCAGTCTCAGTCTTTGTCTTGTGGGGGTAGAGACCCGCCCAAGAGAGTCCGTAGCTTGTGACTTTCTATCACAGGTTTACATGTGATCGGCCATCTCTTTGACCATAAGTCTTGATTACTTGCCCCAAATTTGACAGTCTTTTTCCTGAGTTGGAATTATCAATAAGTGTTCCTTTGTTTTAATGTTGCAAGCTGTTCTGTGAAAGAGTCGGTTAGTTTGCTTGCTCCAAACTAGTTGGAGCTAGGAATCTGATTTACGACGTCCTGTTTCCTTGCGCCTCTCTGAATTCCAGCTGCTCAGGTTTCAATGTTCTGATGCATCTTAAATTTGTCTGATTCGGTCTCTGATATCCTACATTATCAACATTGAAAACAATCGAGCAGCTTCATATTTTTGTGGAAACCATGATGTTTCCTTTTTTAGGATTCTTTGATGAATAAAAAGTTCAAAAGAACAGCATTTATATGAAATAGAAATCTTTTGTAACATTAGAAATGGCTTACTGTTATTTTGATTAATTTAATGTGTCCTTACTGAATAAAAGTATTAATTAAAAAAAAACAACAACTAAATCTTACTGATCCCATACTTTTGAACGGTAGTGTATGGTTTTATAAAATGCCAACAATATAAGACAGTAGATTAATTAATAAACTATTTCTCTGCCAAAATGAATACTGTTCAAACATCATGGTTTAGAGCCTGAACTAAACTATAAATATATGAACTCAAATACTTTGTATTTACTATGGCTGTGTGTCAGTGTAGTTACAGCTGTAAGTCGCTGTCTAGAGAAGCAGGTTTACTTTAACTGTGTCCACAGATGTTACTCATCCCATTTCTATATATTGTGAAATAAGCTCATGCAATTTACAAAACTATTTGTAAAATAAAGAAAACAAACAGGATGCGCTTTCAGCAGTCTCTGTTTCCTTAAACTTGTGGTGTGGCCATAAAAATGAAGCAGACTTTTTTTTCCCCTCCCTTAGGTTTTGTTAATGTGTTAATTATTTAACTGAAACTATTCAGTGAATTTTATACACGCCTATTTATTTAATTTTATTTCATATATGTCATTTTATTCTGTTTTTCTCCGTTTTTATGCGCATGCAAAACTAAACCACTAAAAAGAAAAACAATTCCTTTTCATAAATCACATACCCTTGTCCATTGTAATTTAATTTAAATGTAACATTCTAATTTTGACTGTTAAAGGATAGGAAATGAACATCGTAATGTTTAAGAACTAGCTCAGTCAGTGGAGAATAGGCGGACTTTAGTGTCTGTTTGAATGCATTCGACCACACATGTGTTTTTGACTACCTCTGGAAGTGGTCAAAAGTGGACAAGCTCAAAACATTTCACACCCGTATTTAGCGTCGTCCACTTGTGATCAGATCAACCAAAATGTATCTTAATACCAGGTGTAAACAGCCTGAAAGTCACATCTGTCATCAGTATCAAACACTGACTATAGGTGCATTTCCATTGCAATATTTTATAAATGTCGATAAAAAACTATTGTGAAATGACAGCATTTCCATTCACTCATGTTGTGCGACTAAAACGTAATTTTTCCTCTCGCGATAAGTCATGGCAACGGATGTTGGTAGGTTTACATATATCGCAGCCACCGCACTAGCCATTATTTTGAAGGAGACGTATGCAGTGTAAAGAAGGGGTTATCCAAGCACTAATGACAAGATAAGCCACTTATACTTGAGAGCGGCCACGTACGAGGTGTTTCTTGGACGTTATAGTACATTCAGGAATGATCATGTGAATTTTACGTAAGCCAGGTGACCTGTAAATGTGAAAAAAAAAAAAACTGTTTCCACTGCAGTTTTGTGAAATATTCCTTTTTAAAATTGCCTGAAAAACCACCTCATGCAAGTGTAAAAATATTTTTGCGATATATGGGAGTTTTTGCAAAATTGATGTTTCCATTGGGTGTATTTTCAATTCGCAATTTCAATTTGCGCAATTTGAAGGGTAATGGAAACGCAGCTTGTGTAAATGTGACCATAGTGTCGCTGTAGCATGTGCAATTCTGTTTTATAACTGTGAAGTTTTATTAACTTTTCAAACTTTGAATGTATTTTCGATAGCCCAGAGCCGTGATTGCGGTGGAGAAATAGAAAAATGGGTCTTGGCATTTTGCATTTGGTGGTAAACAGGGTTTTTTTTATCACAGTTTTCTTCTGACTACATTTCCTCGCTGCTGATAGTGGAGTGAGAAACGCTGGGCCGAAATGTACGCATGGAAAGTGTGGTGTTGTTTATCTCAGTTGTTTTTTTATGTATGCGTGTCTCCGTCAGGTACCGAGAAAGTTCGTCAAGCTCAGGGCTGTAAACATCTCCATGTGGTGAATCCTGATTGGTTGTGGGCCTGTTTGGAGCGCTGGGAGCGAGTCGAGGAGCGACTCTTTCCTCTCAAAGAGGACTATAGCAAATCACACAGGTATTTATCCCTCCCGGTCTCTCTTTCTCTTCTCTTCTGTCTGTCTGTCCTGTTTTTCTTTATCCTTTATGTTCACATGTGCCTCTCAGCATAAAGATTGTGAAAACAACATTCTGTTTTGTCGGTATTTTGTCGTGACTGCTGAAATTTTCATTGTGCTTTTCACTCGCTGAACTGCAACACTCATGAATAGAATATGACAAAACGTTGCCAAGAAATCTTTCAACTTGTACTGACTCCTGCAATATTAAAGAATTATTAGATTAATGAGTTACCCAAAAATGACTCTCATTTTGTTCCAAATGCACATGACTTTCCACTGTGGAACATAAAAGAGATGCCTATCAGATTGGTAAAGGAAAGTGAACTGTCACCAGCACTGTCATGCAAGATTTCCAGTCTGTTTGTTCGCACAAAGTTATAATTTGGCTTCAGAAGACTTTATAACACATAACTACACAATTGATATGAACTACCTTTGTTACCTTTAAGGCCAGTTCACATTAAGGATGATAATTATAATGCTAAAGATATAAGAAACATTCTGGATTTAAAAAAAGCACACACCACAGAAATAATGATTATAACACCAAGCGGTTCCAAAAAGTGGACTTCAGTTGAATCTTAAGTGGTCATAAAAATATCACCATGGCTGTTTGTGACTGAAAAATTTACACTAAAAATCTAAATGACCTAAAATTTAGGCGTGTAACAATGCACCCTGAGCTGGCTGTAAATTGTTTAAAATATGAGATGATTCAAATCGGTTGAGATCGCGCTACATTTGGGAGTGGGAGTTTATATGAAAGTATCTGAATATAGGGAAACTGTCTCCAGAAAAGTTTTGATTGTTTTTTCTGTTCACCTTGCCTCTGCATAATGCGTATTAAACACAGTGCTGCTTTATTAGCAGCGGTAACTATTAAATGCTGTTCCATAAGCGCCACCTGCTGTCAGAGAGTGAATTTGCGTTCTCATGCAGCTCGTCTGCTGTTTTTTTTGTTTTGTTTGGATGTTTTGTATAGTATAGTTTCACAAAGCTAAAGTCAGACCATTCAGTTTTTGATTCAAATTTTAAATTATTCAGTCTAATTTAGATGAAAAATTGCTTGTGCTGCATGTATGCAGCATCTTTGTTTGGCTCATGATAAAAATGCAGTAATTGCCTCTAAATGGAAAGAGCACAGGCAAAGTCTTAGTTTGTTTATATGAAGAGATTTATTTTATTTGTATGATTTATTTACTGGATTTGGGGTTTGTTTTAAAATTTCAATGTAGTTTTGTTATTTGTCACATTTCAGTGTGCTGCATTTTGTATGGAAAATAATAAAAGGACACCTTTTCATTTATATTTTGTCTTAAATGTCACTTTGTTAAAAAAAAAAAAAAACGCGAGAAAATTGTATCATCAAATCAGTATTGTATTGCATCGTTAGTTAGTTAGAGTGAATTGTTACATCCCTACTAAAATTCCAAAATAAGTGCCTAATTTTGTTGCAACTATACAGTACTTCACTCGTCCCAACCCACCAACTATTGGGGGTCATTTTGGACCCGAAAAAGTAAATGTAAAAATGACAACAAACTGTTTTTTTTTTTTTTTTTTTTTTTAAAGCTTAGAAGGATTTATTTTTAAGATTAGAGTTTAAATATAACATCTTTACTGCAGGAGCAATAGTCCCGCCACGTTTCCAGACATCCCCGGGTCCGTCCCGAAGCCTCTGTTCCAGGCCCCTCCTGTTCAGCAGAAGCCCCTGCCAGCGCTGGAAATGCGGACGTATGACCCTGTCACCGGCAAACTGATCCGCCGGGGTCCACAGGCCTCCCGTCCCCCCTCTTATCTGCACTCGCACGGATCGTCCATGTCGGCCAAGGGAGATCCGTCCAGCCTCAGGTACTTCATATGCTTTATGCATTTATGTTTATGTATGGTGCAGTTCGTACTGATGTTCATCAAATCCAGTAACTGAATATCTGATACAGTAATGAACTCAAGCTTGTATCAGAATCATGAATGTGTCTTACGGGTCTTTTTTTGCAGATTCTGCACAATACATAACATTTTTTATTTCTTAAGAGCAAGGGAATGTAATGTTATATTATATAATGTGTGATTATTTATTTATTAGGCGTCTGTATGAAAGTCCAGTGGGAAATGTGCCTGGTTGGTAAGACCTTCCCTGATGGCGTTTAAGCGGTCTGTAGCCCGTATGCTGTGCTTGCCTTTTCATTCCCGGCTCATATTAGATTTCTCATGCAGTCTATTTCACATTAATCTCTAAGCTCTAAATAAAATCTGCGAGAAATAAAGCATTGCGCCTTGGCAGCTCTGAGATTGTGAAACAGAAATTATTAGCAAATTTCATCAGCACCTTTGGCCATTGCTGTGACAAGGGAATAATAAAAACAAGCCTGTAAATGCTGATCGAAAGTGAGGAAGAAAAAAAACGCACCTCCTGTGTCAGCATCTGATGAGGAGAGAAATAAATTAGAAAAGAAATAGTTCACCTTAGGAGCAGTCATTATTTACTCATAAGTTGTTCCTTATGGCTTACTCTCTGCAGTGGAGTACAGAAGGAAAACTTTTAAAGAATGTCCTGCACACTCTTTTCAGTATAATAAAAATACACGAGGAGTAGAGCTATCAAGCTCCAAAATAAAACAGAAAGCATCATAAAAATTTATCTGAACAACTTCTTTTCAAACTTCTGTTTTGATCTGGTACACACATGAGCATATTACATGACTTCAGAAGATGTAAATTGTATGTAAAAAAATGTATGTAAAAGAGTGGTGATTGTTATTTGTCTTTTTGGTGTTCCACACAAAAAATGAGTTTTGCAGAGTTTCATTCATTCATTCATTCATTCATTCATTCATTCGTGTTCAGATTAGTTCAAATTTTACTTTGTCCTGCCATTGGTTTCTACTTGCCACTGGTTCCAACACAATTTACAGATTTAAATTTAGTTATTTGTGATTTTTATGAATTTTATATTTACATTTATTTTTTAAGTATACATTTTAATAATTAGATTTTTATTTTTTATTTATTTTAAAATATGTGACCCTGGACGACAAAACCAGTCTTAAAGGAGTAGTTCACTTTCAGAACAAAAATTTACAGAATGTACTCACCCCCTTGTCATCCAAGATTTTCATGTCTTTCTTTCTTCAGCTGTAAAGAAATTATATTTTTTGAGGAAAACATTTCAGCATTTCTCTCCATATAATGGACTTCTATGGTGCCCCGAGTTTGAACTTCCAAAATGCAATTTAAATGCAGTTTCAGTGCAGCTTCAAACGGCTCTAAACGATCCCAGCCAAGGTTGAAGGATCTTATCTAACAAAACGATCGGTTATTTTCTAAAAAAAAAAAAAATGTACAATTTAAAATCATTCCTAAATCATCCTACATTGCTGCAGAAGTACTGAGCCAGTGTTTACAAAGTGAACATGCAAAGAAAGACAAACGCCCTTTACAAAAAAAGGTAAAAGAGTGATGTAGAGTGCGATTTAGGGTGATTTTGAAGTTGGAGGAGAAAATAAGATGGAGTTTTTCGACATACCCTAACTGTCTTGAACCAGAAAACACAGAGTTCACGCAGAGCTTGACAAGACAAGCGTTTGAGGTTAAAAAGTATACAAATTGTAATTTTTTTTTTTTTTTAGAAAATAACCGATCATTTTGCTAGATAAGACCCTTCTTCCTCGGCTGGGATAGTTTAGAGCCGTTTGAAGCTGCATTTAAACTGCATTTTGGAAGTTCAAACTTGGGTGCACCATAGAAGTCCATTTTATGGAGAGAAATGCTGAATTGTTTTCCTAAAAAAAAACAACATAATTTCTTTACGACTGAAGAAAGAAAGACATGAACATCTTGGATGACAAGGGAATGAGTAAATTATCTGTAAATTTTTGTTCTGAAAGTGAACTACTCCTTTAAATAGCAAGAGTATATCCTAATGACAAAAATCCTTAGGATATTAAGTAAAGATCATGCTCCATGAAGATATTTTGTAAATTTCCTACTGTAAATATATCTCAACTTATTTTTTGATTAGTAATATTCATTGCTAAGAGCTTCATTTGGACAAATTTAAAGGCGATTTTCTCAGTATTTAGATGTTTTTTTTGCACCTTCAGATTCCAGATTTTCAAATAGTTGTATCTCGGCCAAATATTGTCCTATCCTAACAAACCATACATCAGTGGAAAGCTTATTTATTCAGATGTATAAATCTCAATTTCAAAAAACTGACCCTTATGACTGGTTTTGGGGTCCAGGGTCACATATTATTTATTATTGTACATTTCTTCTGACATTTAAACATACAGATCTGCACTAGCATATAAAATTAAGTATGTGGTCATTAAGATTTTTATTTTGAAAGAAATTAAAACTTACACTGAACAAAATTATAAATGCAACGCTTTTGTTTTTGCCCCCATTTTTCATGAGCTGAACTCAAAGATCTAAGACTTTTTCTATGTACACAAAAG
>JAFVLL020028635.1:0-15523 GCA_021397915.2 Tor tambroides | reverse complement strand
CTCATATTCATCTTTTAATCATATTTGCAAATGTCTTGACTCCACAGCCAACAGAGCAATTTTGTCTTTACTGTTCCAATACTTATGGAGGGCACAAATATAATTTAGAATTTTTAGTTTTCATTGAGCTGAATTTTTAGTATTCATTATTCCAGTCTTCACAGTTGTGTCATCTTTCAGAAATCACTCTAATATGCTGATTTGCGGCTAAAGAAACATTTCTTAATATTATCAATGCTGAAAACAATGCTGCTTAATAATTTAGCAGAAACTGTGATTCTTTTCAGGATTCCTGGATTAATAGAAAGTAAAATTAATAGGAAAAAACATCATTTATATGAAATACAAATCTATTATAGCAGTATGAATTTATTTACAAAATTTATAAAAGTATTAATTTCTTTCTACCATACTATAAATCACTGTTTGTACACAGACATAAATATTACTTAAAATTGTGCAGCTTCAAATTACTTTTTTGAGAAGTCAGTTGGCAAAGCACTAACAACCAATTAGAACCCCCAGCAACTGCACAGCAACGCTTTAACAGCCAATCAGAACACTTTAGCAGCCACATAGCACCAGATTTGTAGTAGATGTGAGAAAACACTTTTTTAAAACTTTTTTCCCCCTAATGTAAAATCTAGTTATTGATACGTTTTTTAACCATCTCACTTAAGATTGTAGTATTTATTAGTAATCTACTCTTCAGCATACTTATTTCTGAACACATTAATGCATCGTGAGATATTTTAGCGGAGTGCTGAGTCATCTTCAATAAAACTTGGCTTAATGTGATGCTGGATGATGGCCAGATCTCCTCCTCTGCTCAATATATCACACATGTATAACCACAACAAGACTATGCGCATTACACCATCCATCCATCAGCGTGGACGAGTGCTGCCGCCCCTCCACTCCGTCTCTGCCGGTGAGTGGAAGCACCTGTAAATAATTTCTTTTACTTTGCAGCAGATTTTTCATTTTGCTTGGCAATTGTGTTACTTGTCTTTAGAGGGGTCCTGAAATACAGGAACCTTGTCCTGGCATACCACTGATTTTGTTTTAACAAGTTTATTCGCAGCAGGCATGGCATCTCCGACTCTCCAAGCTGATTTCTGTATTTGATATGGAGGTAATGCATTAGCATGATGAGAGTAGAAGAGTTCAGATTCTCACCTCACAGTTCAGGCCACTGAATATTTTAAAGGTGTGATGATATTTAGATATCTGCTCAGAAATGTGGTGTAAACCGTCAAACAAACAAGTTCCCAAGGATAAGAATCGCTGTTTGTGATATGTGCTACCGTGTATGATGAAGAAATTTTTAGACCAGGACAATGGTTAGCCAGATTTGCGAGGAGGGTGTGTTGCTTTCATACCAATTGCGAACCGTACCAGAGTTGACATGATTTTACACCAAACAAACATACCATACTCTGACGTCAAACAGATCTGGCACTAAGTCATAAAAATTCTCACTGAATATTTCATTCCAGAATCCATTTTTGCGTTATAAATCATATAGGAGTAAACACATGGGTAAACCCAAAATACCGCCTGAGGTGTCTGACCTTGGAGAGGCGTAAAAAATAAAAATAAAAAGTGGGAAAAAAATAGCTTGCAGGGAGGCTGTAAACTTCGCTCGTCTTCCAAGTGTGCCCCTGGTGTCAAGTCCATTTCATCACTGTTTAAAAGTTGGGCAGGACTGCTCCGGATAGCCGGAGAATAAATTCTCCTCTCGGCTATATGGAGGGAAAAGCAGCTTATTTGTAATGTGGTCATGAGAATGAACCAAATACACTTCGGGGAAGAAAAGTGCCTTGGGATAGAGAAGTGTGTAAGATGCCACGGTAACTTGTGCAGGTTTATCTCCTTATGTTCTTTTGAGCGTTAAATCTTCCAACAACTTCCTAAGAATGCTTCCTCTAGGATATATATACAGAGAGAGAGAGAGAGAGCATGTCACTTCCAGACATCAAACTTAAAAACAGAAATAAACTGTACATATGTTCATTGTACAGTAGCATTGTTCCATTTAATTCGGCACATGATATTTTCAATAACAATAAAAAAATAAGATTTTTTTTCTTGCAATGCACTTTTAAAAAATCTTGCAGTGAGATAAAAGCTTATTTATATTTTATATTTTTATTCTAATCAACTTTTAGGGGGGGGAAGTATTTTAAGTGTTTTTAAAGAAATATTTTAATTTTTTTTTTTTTTTTGAGAAATGTTTGATTTGTGAACATTAAGAATTAGGTATTATGAACTAACAATAAACAACAATTTTTTAGCATTTATAATGTTCATTTGTAATACATAATCTAATGATTTTTATAATAAACTGTTACTAAATAAGATTACAATGGTGCACACTCACATGTCGGTCTTGTAGAAAACACCTTTTCCATTATTTTGAGATCATGTAACCAGCCGTGTCATACAATTGACCCTTCGCAGGAAACTCGATTGACAGGTGATCTGACCAATCATTTTGTACAACAAATCAGACAGGAGAGTATATTAATGTGGGTGGACTTAAACTTGAAAATGGTGTGTATTGACGTCTTTCTGCAGTTAAAATAAAATGCCTTCTGATGTTCATTCATGTTTATTTTCGTGTAAATACGCTACAGTGATCCGTCACGACACTTTAAAGAGGCACAGTATTTATTGTTTGAATTTCTTTTAAAAAAATGACCAAATTTGAAAGCTGAGACTTTGTTTCATAACAGAAGTAACCTGCTCTGTCTTGTCTATCGGCATGTTGTCAGTTTTCTCTTTGCTCCGCAATGTATTTTTCACTACGTGAGAACATGATGTGTGGCGTGAAGTGTCAGTAAGCCTGAGATTTGTCTTTCGTACCTTCAGTGAAGTTGAATAACTTTACTCATATTCAAAGAAACTTTTTCACCAAGGCCATACTCTAAATAAAAGCCTTCGTGTTTATAGCCTCACTGTGGGATAAGAAATCTAGGCCATAATGCTAACCAATTACTCTCGCTCAATGCAATTATGAATATTCACCAAAACATTAAATATTGATTGACCTGTGTTAACTTTGAGTCACAGTGAAAATTAAAACAAATATTAATCACATGCCGGAATGTTGGCAATATTTATGAGGTCCAGCGGAGAGTCACGGAAGCAGCTGAAAATGTGCTGAGATAACGTCTCTGTTTGTGTTCTCCAATCTACAATCCTAATAGAGAGGACCGTCTATGTCCAATTAATTGTTAAGCCCACTGGTGCACACGCACCTCTTTTGTTATTAAGGACATCTATGTGTGCTAGCAGGATGACTAAATGTCAACCTCCCGTTTTCACGTTCCCCTTGCGGGATGTGATAACGTTCCGTCTTATTGCATTTAGAGCTCATCAGGTTTGTCCTTTATCTGGGGTGTTAATGGACCACTTCACTAGCTATCTGTATGTTCAAATAACCCACAAAACTGAGGAAATGTCATTGGCGCTGACGCTGTGTAGAGCATTTATTGTGAGGGTGTGGCAAATGGTGTGAAGAGACGCCAGATGCTGTACAAAACTAGTTGGACTATCATAAAGCAATCTGCATTTGGTTATAGTGGTTATTTTTGATGTGTGTGTGTGTGCTCCTGGTATTTCCTATATTATGGGGACCAAATGTCCCCACAAGGATAGTAATACTAGTAATTTTTGACCTTGTGGGGACATATTGTTTTGATCCCCATGCGGAAACAAGCTTATAAATCAAACAGAATGATCTTTCTTGAAAATCTAAAATAGCAGAATGCTTTGTGTGAGGGTAGGGTACAGTATAAAAACCCTTATGTCTATGAAATGTCTCCATCAAACGGAAACCTGTGTGTCCCCAGAATTTAGTCATTGTGCTATGTTAGAACAATGATTCATAATAGTTTTATTCACTTATAAAAGTGCCAAAAGTAGTAATGTTTGGGTTAGGGTAGTCACAATACCAAAACTTAATTTGTTAATTAATACAAGTGATGTTTAATGACCTAATATGCTGTTGAAAAGTTATTTAAAAATTTAAAACCATGGCAAATAGCTTTCAAGTGTTTCTCAAATAAGTAAATATTGCAGACAAACTGTTTACATTAGTGTTTTGACCAAGCAGAAGATTTACCGATTCACTTGCACAGCCAACATTATTATTGTTAAAATTTTTGTATTAATTTGGTACCAATGTACCATTACTGTCAACATTTCTAATTTGTTGTTTGGTTTGTTCCTAATTACAACTAGATTAATAAATAAAAACATCAAATCGACAAAAATGTGGAGGGTGGTGCTTGACACATTATGCACTGGTGAATCTTAAATATGTTGTCTACAATTTATAAGTTTTAATACTATCCAAATCTGTTTATTTCCAGGTGGAGATGGAAAACAAATCCCAGATTTGAGACATAGATCCTCATTTGTATGCCCTTCTGAATCTTGCACAGTTTGGTTGGTGAAGTTTATTCATATGCACATTTTATAATCTTATCCAACTGAAAACTATACTTCATGTGGACATAAAGTGCCTTCACAATGGACACAACTGATGTCACTGCAACTGACCGTTCTGGACCAATAACACTCTACCGGCACATTAAGCATGAGAAAATACTTACCATTTAAAACAACTTTGAAAAGGTTTCCACTCTTACCTGTGAACCGGTGCAGTCCTGAATCAGTCTAATTAGCAGCGATGTTCGCCTGGTCAGATTAAAGGTCATGCGGTTCTCTGAAGCATGTCTCCTGCAGTCCTAGCCACGCAGGTGTGAGCAGGTGTCAGACGCAGTCAGGCAGAAATCTATCTGTCTGTTCGCGCTCCTTAAGGCCCGGGGGAAAATGAGCAGCATCTGCTGAACAGGTTCATCTGTTGTAAAATTGGATGGCTGCGTCTACCCACAGTCCACCTCAACTCAATGAGAGAGGGATAAGAAAGAGGAAAAATAGAGACAGTGATTTGTTTGATGCTTCTTCAGCCAGTGTTTGGGATTGACAATTGTATTTGCCAACAGTTGTGACTCATGAATTGTCTTGTTTATATGGTTTACAGGAGCGTGCTAGTGCTTTTTGAACAAATAACCAAAGTCAAGCCACTTTTCTGTTCTCCTAGTCATCAAGAATAATGCTTGTAACCATACTGTTACTGACTAAAATGTAGAATATAATGTATAATATCTTGTTCTAGCTAATCAAAGGTGCTTTTATTAAGCACTTAAGATGTTTGTGAAAACATAAAGAAATATAAATGTTTAAATTGCCCATTTTTAGCTTTGGTAATATGCTGTAATATTCCATTCAAAAGATGTTTAATTAGCATATGTTGTATAATTAAGCTTAAATATTTCATAAACATTTTTTTCTTATTTCTAATCAGGCACAGAATGGACTAACCATAAAATGCTTTAAAAAAAAACTGGTGAAAGATAGTGACAACATCTGAAACCTTCAGATGACACAGTTCATGTCCATCTCTGAAAACATCTAGAACTCACACAAGAGCAAGTAGTTACAAACAATTAGCTGTCCAGACATTTGTCACTTTCATTTATAATAAAAGTGTGACCTTATTTTGCTCTCAAAACACAACTGACTACCGTATTCTGCTGCTGTGTGAACCTTTGATAAGGCAAAACAAGTTAGAGAAAGTGGTGTGCTAATTTCGACAGTCTCTTGATTAAATGTAGATTCTCTTTGTTGTTTTTTGAATAGCCACAAACAATTGAAGAAAGAAAGTTACGCAAGCTTATAATTTAAGCAGTGAAATGAGAAACAGATGGAACAAATAAAAGGATTACACAACAGAAACCGCTGCTAGGAAAACTCAGAAACGATGTTAATTTAGTTGTCTGTAAGAGGAACCAGGGGACTCCGTTTTTGAGCTTCCTTCCACTCCTAACTGTTTTGTATTGATCGACGGCGCATTTTTGAATAATCCTCAGCGATTTTTGGCGGCGTTCTCCCAAAGTCCCTGACAATCTGTTTCAGCTACGCCTCGCATCCCCTGGAAGTCCTACAGGACCGCCGGCTAACTTCCACAGCTCAGCACAACCAAAGCAGATCAGAATCTCTGCGGTGGATTTATGTAGTCTTTGTTTTTGTTGTCATGTTGCGTGTTTTTGTCTCTCCCATGATGCAGATGCGCGTTTGGATGAGGAAGTGAAGGGATGGACCCTCTGACTCCTGAGGGATTTCTGCTGAGGTTTACTTTCATGGCACTGTCAATAGCAATTACCTTGCAAGGTTTCTCCCAAAGCAGGCCTGGGAAAGATGCCGGCAGCCTTGTGCTCCCTCATTAATAAGACTGGAGAAAGTTACCGCCGATATAAAACGCCTCTGACTTCAAGAACTGTGTCCGGTCAACACTCGGGAGGATAAAAGAGGACACTAATGGAGACTGAAATCTATGAAATGCAAAGCAATGGTTCTCAAACAAGGATGTTCAAAAGTCAGAACTGCCTCCTTGTCAGTTCTTGAGTTAAAATTTGAATTGAATTGGACACACCCCACAGGAAGATGAATTGGAATGACAAGAAGGGAAATTTTGAAAACTGTAATTCAAAGAAATTCAACACAGGTAATGCATTCTAGTTAATGATCTGTCATTCTGTCTATCCGTCTGGAATCTTTCAAACAAGGCTTTGTGAAGCCAACATTCAAAGTTTTGTTTTGACAAACTTTGTTTTTTTTAATCAAAAATTAGTTACACAAATTTCTCTGTATTCAACTCATTTTAAATCTACTTTCTTACATTCAAATTGTAGCTCTGTGGCAATTTAAATTCTAAATGGCACAACCCTCGACTGGTTTTACCAGATGTTTCCATCAAGTGAACGGCATAAACCGAACAATATGCAAATCTGCACAATTTAGGCTGAATAGGAAAACTGACCATTTTATAAATGCATAAACAACATCAGAAATATGATTTACCCATTTTTGGGTCATGACCCAACAGTTGAGAACCGCTGATGTGAAGTATAGCTCTCAGAACGCTGTGGAACGTTGTATGTATAATTACAAAAAACACTTTCCGGCACCAGCCATGGGACCCACATTTCACCCATTGTTCAATATCCACAGCTCTGTGAATGCAAAGCTCAGCAATCCATCCGTCAGCTTGGACCAGATTGTCAGATGTTTTGACGGCGTGACTTTCGACATCAATAATTAACAAGTGCGCCCCAATAACAGAAGTGTTTAAAATTGTAATTCATAAACGGTTTGCCCAGCATCTGCCTAATTTTGGTGACTGACACTTCACGGAATGTGTCTGTAATTTGTTTTTCTTGCCCTCGGATTCAATGTTCCACCAATTCGATTCCTCGCACGACGCAAATGCCACAAAATGCCCGTAGGGTTACAAATGAATCTCTTTTACAGGTTGTTGAGCTGTTCTCCCATTGTCAGACTGCACCATGTCTTCTCAAGCAACTATTGTGATCTGAATAAGTCAGTCAAGACGTTTGAGAAGCAACCCTGCTGGGATATTTAACTAGAGTCATTATCATTTGTCAAAGTCATCAATATATATCAAGCTGGCACATATTCGAAAAGACTCAAGAATCAGAGCCTGATTTTCATACTGTTCCCCATGGTGTCGTTTGACTCCCCAATAATAGATTGTCAGCCTCTCATTTTGTCTTGTTTTATTAATGTTTACGTTGCCTTTTGTTGCTTGACTAGTCTGTAGATATCTCTCCTTGTCCTTTTGTCCCTTATGGGACATTGAAGAACCGCAAGTCGTGCTGGCGTTGAGTGAACATGACCGAAGCGTGAAGCATAACTGTCCCATCCTGATTGCAGACCAACTTAATAACTTCCATCATATGAGCTGGCATTGTGAAACCAATGAACTATGACCAATCATTCACATGATTGGACTATGGGGGGCTAGGCTTGGGTGGCCCAATAAAAACAGTTGGTGCTGAGTCGCAGTGTTTATATAAGGTTGGGACAGATGGCTGAAAACTCTCAAAGCCCCCACAGTTCATTACTTTAGAGGTCTCCTGTTCGCCTCCAACTGTGTTTGTTCAATCCACAGACAATAAACAACAGTCAGTGTGAGAGACTCAACCTCATGTTTGCCCTTTAAAGCAAAACGTGCCGTACAGATGTGGCGGGGCTCCCGATGCATGCAGATGATGCTACTGAGGTGATTTCAAACGGACATAGCTACTTAACAGAAGGCCTCTTATGAGAGTGTGTGATTTAGTGTTGTAAATTAATACTTTAGGGACGGATGTGTGTGCGTGGAAGGTGGAAGGAACGGGTCATGGCATAAAAGCAAAACATGACGACAGTAACTCATAATGCTAATAGCTGGATTAGCATGAACACAGTATAGATAAATCCAATTACCCTGTAATGCTCACCGACTTGCAGATTTATGTAGTTTAGTATGCACATTTTCTGCCTCAATGCTGCCGGTCACAGTTATTCATTGGCGTTTGCTTTGCAGGCACCAGAACTCGCTTGCCAGATAATCTTGAAAAGACCTTCTTTTTCTTTTTCAAAAACAACACAAAAAAATCTGTTTGCAAGGTCAATGGTGCTTTAAATTTTAGGCTTGAGTGATTGTTTTTTGGCAATGATTTTGTGTCTTGTCTTTTCCATTGATTCAGTGTCATCTTTAATAGTTTTTAACGTAATTGCAGGCCCTTTTGCTTCTTTGACTTGTTTGTCAGTACTGATGATCAGGATGATGTTTACGAACGTTAAATGGTCTTATTATGGGTGTCTCTGAAAGGCTTGTGTTTATTATGTCATTTCATATCGTTAATGATGTGTTTAAAAAAGCAGTTCACCCAAAAATTAAAAGGTTTGCCATTATTTTTAGCTCTTTTTGATCTTTTTCCCTTCCACACTATCAAAGTTTTGACATCTCAATCATGAATGTGTTTAGTTTCAAAATTAACATCAGTGACACCAAAAGCTCTCTAATTCATGCGTTAAATGCGAACTTGACATGCAGTTGGAAAACGGGATGCAAAAATACAAATAGATTCCGTGGGACCTTAAAAGATGTGGACTACTTTTTTGGATATTTTATGGTGTTTTTCAGACAGCTGTCATCACTAAAAACTACTGTAGATGATGTTCCACAGAAAAAAATAATTGCATGCATTTGGAACAATATGAGGGTCAGTAAATAATAACAAAATATTCATTTTTGGCTGAACTACTTTATGTGGTCATTTTGTGGTGTTCTTTAGTCCTTTTTGGACAGCTCTCATCACTATGAACTGTTGCTAGTTATGTTCCACAGAAAAAAAAAATGACCGCATATGCATTTGGAACATTGGAAGTAAATAATGACAAAATATTCATTTTGGGGTGAACTAGCTCTTTAAGTTACAGTGAGTTTTATTATAGTGCTCATATGAATGAGTAATTTTCTGCAACATAATTACAATAGCATGGAAGGCAGTAATTAGCAAATACATGCAGTTCCACTAAATTTCATTATAAGCATGTAGTTTGTTAATATGGCTTGGTAATTATTCACGTAATAAGTTTTAACATAAACACCGTAGTATAAAAGGCAACATTTGTTTGCAATCCGCTGGTTAAACTGACTGTGGATGATAATAGTTATTGTGCATACAGATGATTATGGACTGTTTATAAGAGGTTTGTGGCCCATAATTTTCAGCTTGTTTTGTCACATAAATTGCAATTTAATGTGTTTTCCTTACATCAGCACTCAAACCAGCCATTAAAACATACAAAGACTACACAAGGTCACAAACAGATGCGTCCTGGAATAGTCAACCGAACTCTGGTAATCAAGGTTAACACTGCGAATCTTGACAGATTCGGTGATGAAATTACACATCACCGACCCTCTGCTAAAAATACATCTGATTGAAATAGACATTCCCCATGATTGCGGCATGGCAAAAAGGCCCAGGGTGCTTTTTCTTCCTTTTCAGCTATTATGGGGTGCGATGAGGGCAAAGGCTGATCTGAGCGCAGTGAGTCAAGAGGAGACCTGTGGATCACATGGTGTTGTCTGATATTCTCCGGAAGCCTGAGGACAGTGTCAGAGAGTGATTCCGGCCCCCCGGGAGAGAACCGGCCCGCTGCTGTGTCCCGCTGTCCTTTCAGACAATAGGAAGGGTAATGGCCTCCCTAAGGCCTTTCCTATTCAGTCTGATTAGACCACCTGCATCAGAGGAGCCCGCCACTACAACAATTAGCTCCATTTATCAACCTCACATCCTTGAGAGAGGGGCCATTGGAGAGAGAGCGTGAGAGAGAGAAAATAAAAGGAAAGTCTGAGTGGAATAGAATGAAGAGAAAGTCAGGAAGAAGACAGGAACAGAGACAATGGTGCAGAAATTGTCCAAAGACGAAGGGGATAGTGAAGGCTGACGGTAGAGTTGTTGCATAATCGTGCCAAAACCAGAACACTGTTTCGTTTGTAAAGGAAATATGTATTTGCACAAACTCAATGAATGCTAGCTAGTAAACAAAGACTTACATTAAAAAAAAACATGATTTTTAGATTAAAAAAAAATGAAAAATTAAGTATTCTTAAGTAGAACATAAGTAATGCATCTGGACGCAGCTTTTCTGACGATATACTCTAATTTTAAAGTCAACCCAACATGCACAGCAGGTGAGTTGGATTAATGCATTTTTAATGCAGGTTCAAATAGACCTAAACTGAAAAACATAGTTTTGTAGTCCTATTCCCACTCTTCCCAGCATGCATTGGGGAATGAATAATTCATGGTTGCATCCTTTGATCATTTGGCAGTTTCATTTGTGCAGATGTTGTTGATTTTATGTCACATTTAGTCATTTAATGATGTTAATATTGAACAATTTAAGAACGTGCAAATCATAAGAAACAAATCAATTTGAAAGTCTGAATCTAAATAAGTAATTGTTAAACTGATGGCAGATTTTACATCAACGTAATGTTTAACACAACATTTTAAGTTCAGTCTAGATGTACTTTATTCTAAATCAGCTCATTCGAAAATAAAGAAACCAATATAACATGTAAGACCATCTCTATATCACAAAATATTTAAATTCTGTCTTGTTACTGTTTTTAATTTATTCCAAAACCATTTTTGTTTACATACAAGAATTGATTGGTTTGATTAAATTAAAAATTATATAATTAGATATGCACAGATATTGTCGGTGGCTAATTTTTACAAGCTACATTTTCAAATTAACTTCCATAACATTAGCATGATATGTATTTAGCGCATGCTCTGTGAATGTAGCTAGTAAACAAGAGCATGTTTGCTAATTACTGCTTGCTAACTTAATCTACAATCAATTGCTGAATTTCTTGGATCTTTACAGTTTTCAGTCCATGTTTAATTTAGCACAAGTTCAGGGGAACAAAATCTGTGGCCTATTCTGTTGTTAGGAAATACAGATAGATGAGCTAAGCCAGCGAGCTGGGGTACTTCATCTTGGCAAAAATGAGTTCTGAGCGGTGCAAGTGCAGAGCACAAATGTGAGAAATGTGTATAAAGATTTTGGAGTAACCGTTGTTTAAGGACTAACCTTGACACCGCTGTGCTATAAATGTGAGACTAAATAGCTCAGCGTAGATGTACGGCAGCGATGGGCAATTTCTCTCTACAGGTCTCCAGAGAGATCCGCAACTGAACTGAGAGTAGATGCGATGCAGAGACCTCGCTGTTTTGTCTTGGCTAAATATAATATGCTATATTTTTCATCGCGCTATAACGTGCTTTTAATTGAACAGGAGGTATTTTTCATGAAAAGAAACGGATATTGCAAAGCGGGCTAAAAAACTACCAAGTGGTGTCTTGCCACAAAAAAATGGATCACCCCCTCCAAGACTCCTTCAGAAACTCTTCCAACTACTTTCCTCTTGAGGTCAGAGCCAACTTGAGACTCTGCCGCATATGCTCCCATCTGCCAAGCAAGAAGAAATGATGGTGATGTTATTTCTCATTGCGAGTTCTAGTACCGCCATTTACCCAATTACGCCGTTATTGGTATTCCAGGCCATATATGGCCGAGGTAAAGCACTTACAACGCTTCAACATGAGGGCTTTGCTAATTATCCAGCCTCCGAAGCCGTACTTCATAATGGAGGGTTTGCGGAGTGCAGGGGTCTCCAATTCCCTCTCGGTCATCGTGCCCCCATAATCCCCCGTCTCATCACTGTTGTCAGCAAGACAGTATATCCATCGCCTGGAACCGTGGCCTCCACAAAGTCCTTAATTAAGTCCTGATCACCCTGTCCTCTCTCTCTGGCATTAGTGTGTTTAATTTCCTGCCTTCATATCACTAACCCTCGCCGATATTTTATTAATCAAGTTTCGACGCGTGGCTGTGTTTGGAAGGGGCCGTGCTCTCTTCCTCACGTTTCTACCACCAAAAAAGTGATGACAGTAAAGCTCTATCCATCGATTTAGCCATTAAGCAAGGCTTAGGCTGAATAATTCTGTTGAAACTTTGCTCAGGGGTTCGTTCGGGTAATATTTAGATAACATATATATGGATTAGACTTTCCAGTCTGCAGGTGCTGCTGATCGGGTGTAGTGGACTCTATGCTGTTTTTCCACAAATAAGGTTGGAAAATTGAAAGATTGATCTCAAGACTGCTGGATTTCAGGAGGTTGTTTGTTCTCTGAATATTGAATGAAACAGATTTTGACTTTAAGTTTAGTCATCAGTGTTTCGAGGAGATTGACAACCCCTAAACCCACAAAGTAAGAAAGTTGTTTTACTCCTGATGGTAAAATATTAAAATGCTGATTTTTTTACAGTGTTTTTGATTTGGTTGTGTAAATTAAAGTATATCGAATACTGCAGGTATGACGTACTTTTGTAAGACCAAGAAATGTTTATGATTCTTACACATTTTGTTCATCATGATCATCTATGAACACAACTTTTATGAATTTTGAATACAGTCGCCAGAAGTAAAAAGCTAAAAAGCTACAAATGAATTAAACCACGGTCATATGAGTTCAACGTCACTGCCATTAATCTACCGACAACTCTTTCAGACATTATTTAAAAATGAAAGTTTGAAAGTAAGAATAGTTTGCAAGATTATAAACACAGTGAGGCTTTAAACACGGACTAGTGAGTAGATGAGTTTACGTGTTTGATAAGATGATGTTTAATGTCTCCAAAAACCTATGTAGTCTCATTTAGCCACTTTTAGCAACCACCTTGACAAGTAAAAAGTTTTTAAAAAATCACAATGGGGTATTACTGATGGAATTTGTTAACCTAAAGTCCTTTCAAAAAAAACATTGACTTCACTGACAAAAATTCTAACTTGTTTTCTGGTTTAGCACTCTATTTAATACTAGTAAATTTAGATATTTCCATTTTAAGTAGCTTTAGTGTTATTACTGAGTGCGTACCTATTTTATAGGTTCTTTTCACAGGAAGACGAGATGTAAGTCACATTGTACTTGCTTGACAAAACTGCATGTGTCACCTTTGACCATTTAAACTTTTCAAATTCAAGGATTCTGAGAACACCATCCTTCCCTCAATTCATGTTCTGAGCTACACAGCCAGTAGTACGATAAAACAATACAGAATAAGTCCTATTTCTGCCACGTTCCACATGTGTGCTAAATACTAAACATCAAATATGTTCTTACTAGCTTAGAAATTTTGATAATTGAAGAATGTTGTAACAGTTTTTGCTTATCAATACAACACTGGACCACACTGACTTTTTTCAAAATAGTTCTTTTGTGTTTCGCAGTATAAAGAAAGTCATACAGGTTTGGAACAAAATGAGGTTGAGTAAATTTTTGGTTGAGACAAGCATTCATTTCAGAGGTCCTTTCATCAAACCTTAAGACACACTAACAAATCCGCTACTTCTACCTACCCTGCGTATTTGTTTTCATACATCACACGCGACCTCTCGCAGACTGAAAACAAACAAATGTGGTACAGTATTTGAGCAGACTATAAGACAGCTCTGAGTGTGTACAAGCACTCTATCAAATCTCAAAACCAACAGGGTGCAGAATTCACTTCCCCGTCATACCAGCCCGCCATGGAAGAAATAGAGATCTTGACATCTTTTGATACACGGCATCCACAGGTGGCCCCAGCGGCGCTCTTTCAATTCCGATTGCATGACTGACATCCCTCACCATGTGAGAGAAGGACAGGACTGTGATTTTCAGGAAGGTCGACCAAAGAAAGATGGACCGTTTGCGGCACAGGAGTTTCTTGGGACAGTGTGGGCTCTAATTTCACAGCTGAGCTGCGTTCGGCCGTGTATTGGACCGGGGTTCAGATAGACGTGCCTCGCTGACGGGCTCTGGCCCGGGCCGAGATGGTGTCAGTAAGTATTTGTTTTATTTTTTCTCTTTTTACACCTCTGCTGTCAGATTCATTACCTTGGAGACATCCATCTTTTCAATTTGACAGCGCATATAACAGATTGTCATGACAAGTGTGTTTTTAATTTTTTACCAATGTCAAAGCAGACAGAACTGTAATGTGAGACGTATGTCATCTGAAAAGACAGTTATGATGCTATTATTCCAGTCACATATAGTTTTCTCAAAATAGATGGTAGCATAAGGGTAATACGTTGACAATTGGCATACCGATAACCATAACCTTGTGAAGATGTGACTGCAATATCTACATCCTGTTAAATTTGTCTTCTACTATTTCTTTCTTTGCAGCAGAACAGAGCACTTCAGATATAAAGAGAGCACAAACGGATCTTACAGTATATATGATGGTTTTCGATTATTCATTCAATCGAACCGGAGAGAGGAAAGGTTCTTATAACATAAATGCAACTTTAAGAAGAATCCTTGAACCTTTACACAGAAATCAATCATTGGACTGGGTTCTTGAGAAGAGATGGTCTGAATCTTGGCTCAGAGATTTCTGTAATTCATTGGATGTGTTCAAATAGCTGAAAAACTCTAGTACACAGAGGTAGGGAGGTAACAAGGCATAGTTGAATCTTATGTTTCAGTAACATCTCATGGTTCATATATGTATGTGTATATATATATATATATATAGCAGCACAACTGTTTCCAAAATTCATAATAAATCAGTGTTTTAGAATGATTTCTGAAGGATCATGTGACACTGAAGACTGTAGTAATAGCTTATGAAAATTCAGCTTTGCATCACAGGAATAAATTGCATTTTAAATTATATTAAAATAAAACTATTTTTTTATTATTTAATAATATTTTACAATATTACTGTTTTTACTGTATTTTTGATCAAATAAATGCAGCCTTGATGAGCATAAGAGACTTATTTAAAAACATTACTGATAGTATATATAACGCAATAACTTTGAACATGATTTTTTCAAGTAATATTTTAAACTATAATACATAAAAATCTCAAGATTTCTGAGCAATTACTTCTTTCACCCTGTCTGTCATCTAGTTCCCTTTCAGGCTGAAGTGTTGGCGGCACAAACCTGTCGACCTTCCAGACCTACAAGCTTCGGTAAGTCCAGGTGAGTCTAACCCATGTGACGAGCCAAGATTGTGACATG
>JAFVLL020028634.1:0-27926 GCA_021397915.2 Tor tambroides | reverse complement strand
TTTTGTCTATGATGCCCAGTGTTTTTTTTTTTTTTTGTGTGTGTGTGTGTGTGTGTGTGTGTGTGTGTGTGTGTGTGTCTGTGCTGTGTAACCATTTACAAAGTTGGCAGGTGCATGATGCATAGTGTTTTAAAATATGTTCCGATTTTAAGAGAGTAGTAGTGTGTTGTTTTCCAGCCTTAAGGTTCTACATCATGCTTCACATACTTCAGTGATTTTCAAAAGAAATGTAATTCTATGCATAGTGTACAGTACAGGTTTAAAATAATTAAGATTTTTTAATGTTCTTATAAATATCTTATTCTCATGAAGGCTGCATTTATTTGATCAAAAATACAGAAAACCTGCAATATTTTGAAATATCATTACAATTTAAAATACTGTAAAATAACGAAATAAATTTTGTTCACTGTATTTTCTATTCATCAAAGAATCCTGAAAAAAAGTATCATGGTTTCCACAACAATTTTAAGCAGCAAAAACTTTTCAACACTGATTACAATAAGAACCATTATTAATAAATTAGCAACAACAATAATTGAGTGCCAGAACAGAATGATTGATTTCTGAAGGATCATGTGGCACTGAAGACTGGAGTAATGTCTGCTGGAAATTCAGCTTTACCATCACAGGAATAAATTACTTTTTTTGAAATATTAATCTATAAAACAGCCATATTAAAATGTAATAATATATCACAATATTACTGCTTTATTTTATTTTATTTTATTTTAGATAAAGAAATAAAGATGCCTTGGTGAGCAAAAGAGACTTCTTTCACAAACTTCATTTTTCCAAACTTTTGACTGGCAGTGTATTTCTGCCATATTCCTATTTCTGTCAGGGCCACTATCGTCAAGGATGATTGACAATTAGCATTCAGTTTGGATTGGCGGTATGGTTCTGTTCTGGGCAAGAACTCCCTGCGCATTCATGCAGCCTAGCATAGATGAGAGCAGCGATAACCCCCTGGGGTAAACAGAACAGAACCAACATAAAGGTATTGCAGATATCATTTATGTTCAATCATTTTATTTACACATTTTAGAAATTAGTCTGATTCAAAGAGAAATCAGAAGGTCGAATCCTGACTGGATGAGAGGAGGAGTTGGGGATGGAGAAGGGTAATTAGCTATTGAGCAACGCAAAAGCTGCTGATAATACTGAAGGACTTTATTTATAGGTGCTGCGATAGGTGTCATATCCCTATAGGTAGACGTGGATCAGCTAAGAGTCAGCTGACGCGAGCTTGACTAACGTGACCTGCCAGAACTACACTACACTTGATTTTCACCTCAGCAAAAAAAAAAAAAGGTAATTGTGACTTTTTATGTCTACATGTGATTTACATATCCCACAATTGCAACCTTGTTTCTCATAATTGTGACTTTATATCACACGATGTGACTATTTCTGAATTTAACTTACACAATTGCCTTTTTATGTTTTATTCTGAGGCATAAATAAAATTCCGTAGTTAAAGACTTACCATAGTCCTTGACACAATATGTCTCTAAATTCATTTTGACTCTTGCTTGGGAAGGTGTACAGTAAGAAAGACATTCCTCGCCTGGAGTGAGAGAGAGAGAGAGAGAGAAACACTTATTGTAATTACACGTTTAAAAAAAAACATTTCTATGTAAACTTTTTTTCCATTACTAAAAGCAACAATGGAAAGGTTAATCACACACATTCTGTAATCTATTTTAAATGACACTTTATACAAACTAGACCACCAATATCAATCTCTCCAAGAAAGTAAAGTGAAGGGCTGTTCTATATCTCTATTCAAGTATTTAATAGAGCACAGGGGTCCAGGAGTGTTTTTTTTTTCTATAAGTAAAAGGCAGTTCTTTAGTCTCCAGAGATCTAGAGTTGGCCTGTCTACTCAGTGCAGATCACAGTAATGTGTGTGAAATCAATCAGCAGTAATGGACTGCACTGCACTTTTTAGATATTAGCGAAGCAGCTGCGGCAGGTATATATTACCATAATCATGGCAGACTGCACAATATGCTGTTGCTGTCAATGGTACAACACGTTTTATTCAGAAAGAAAAAATCTGCTCTGGGTTTTTTTACTGTCTGCTGGTCACCAGGCCAGATTTCAAGATAGCATCACCCTGGAAAATACTTCATTTAGTCAACCTGAGACTCATATGTGAGTCTCTTAAGAAAGGGTTATATATTTTTCGGTCTTATCTCTGTTTGGTATCAATACTTGGTTTTTTGTAGGGAGTCAGCAGAGGCTTGTGGTCACAGTGGAATCAGAAGACAATAATACAGTTTTAAAATAAAGCTTATAAGTCTGAGCCAGTGTCAATAAATGAACAGCAGGATGGAACTCTTTTGCAATTTCAAAAAATGTGACTGGATATCATTACAGCAACTTCTAAATAATTGCAGAGACAGTTCCAGGTTTTTTAAGCAAGCCTGAAAGTGGACAAAGAGTAATTCTGATGTTGATTTTGTAGAGAAAACATACATATTAGTTACAAGGATGATGCTGTACATTTCTTTCTGCAGTTTATAAATTAATATTTATTTGTATTTAAAATAAAATAGGAAATCCATAAATTATTATAATTATTGGTATACTCAAGTTAAATCATTTGATTAATATTGCACTTTATACAATACAGATTGTTTCAAAGCAGCTTCACAGTAATAAACAGGAAAATAACAGAATCATTGATGCAAACTTCATCAAACAGAAGATCAATTTAAATTCTGCTGCAAACATCTCTACAAAGACAACTATAATGATAAATTATACATAGGTTAATAATATGCAAATATAGGAACATGAATAATTCCAATTGTGCAGCTTGTTAAAAGACATACTATTATCTTTCTACACTATATAATGCAGAACATTTTTATGAGAGAAATTAATGTGACAAGAAAGCAATTGTGTTACACACCAAAGATGTTACAGCACAAAGTTGATCCACAAGGGGGCAGTAAATCACATTTAATTGCTTAATTATGTAGAATATGCGTCTTATTTTAATATTATTTCATTGTTATTGTGTTGTTTCTTGTCATTGTTCTTGTTTTGTGTATAAAGCTTTGGCAATGTTATATGTGAACAAAACATAACATTAACAAAAATAAATACTTTACATTGGAAAAAAAAAAGATGACAGTTCACAAATGAAAAGTGTATCTAACCAGGAAGCTCAAAATAAAATTATTGTGTGTGTGTGTGTGTGTGTGTGTGTGTACGTTTATAAGGAAGAACCAATTGCTTACCAATGCTGTACTGAGGCTGGTAAACTGGGGTGGGTGGTGCAACCTCCTGAATACCTGAACGAACAACAGACAGAGAGAAAGGGGGACGAGGGTCTCATTAAATTACAGCAAGCAGTGACAAGTTTATTTGTGTGCCTTTCATTTTGTCCTTCCTCTTTTTCACACCTCCGCTGTGGGTGACTCGTTCTAATCCCTGCGGTGGCTCATTAGGGCATACTTGCCATTTGTGAGTGTGTGAGGGAGAAAGGGGACGTGTGTGCTGTGACTGCAGTTTGCCCTGTTGTGTTTTAGTGCATGTGGTATTCTTGTGTTAAAAACAAGCGTACTTTTGTCACTGTGAGTGAGCCCAGACAATTTTGTGCATGTGTGTGGTCTTAAAGGTCAATAGGTCAATCAGGACACCCTCTGTCAAACACGCATACATATGGCCCATGATAGGTCTACAACGCTGGGTCAACCATATATTACCCACGAGTTCTGTACTTCTGCCCATATCTCTGACACAACTGGGACACTGACACCTTATCCTCCTCCTCCAACCCCCCAAACTCAAAAGTCCCTCAGCAATAACTCATATCAAACGTCAAACAGCTTCAGATTCATTTTAGTGTTTTTAGCCCCGGAGGCATTTAGTAGGTCTCTGGGTGTAAGAGCTGGCAAATGCAGACCTGAAGAAATCCATTTGCTTTAAAGGATGTAGCATATAGATAGTGTTTAACATGGATAACCTGAGACTTCCTGGTCCCCGTTATCCAAAATAAAAACCCCACAAATCTTCCAGTGCTAATAATATCTAATGTCTGGGTCACTTTCCCTGTGATAAACGACGGCTGCGTTTCCTGCTCCATGAGAGGTGGCAAACGGTTTGCTGGTGCCGGTCATGTTTTTAGCTGCGGCTTGCCTTTGGTGCAGGAAAGACGGGAGCTCACGCTATAAATATCCATGTTGAGACGATCCATGTAGAACAACAAACAAGCTCTTCTATCACTGAGCCGTAACCCGTGAAGAATTATGCGTCTGTCATGCTGGGAAGGAAACGGGTCTGGTTGTGCACCACGACAGGTGCTGTTCGCCATACCATGTCATCCTTCTCCCTGAGGCTTGTGCTTTTATGTGAACTTTGAGAAATAAAAACGCAGCAAAATTTATTGGATTATCACGTAATGAAAATGAAGCACCCAGAAATCCAGGAAAGCTGATTGTAATGTTGATGAAAGCCAAGTGGCACCACCTGAGAAGTTTCAGGACTTTGTATGGAACTAGTTATTCACAGGAATGAGGGGAAGGTGTTAGAATTTCAGAGAGCGGCTTCTACTAAATCTTCATAAACAAACAGTAGTTTGCCAAGGGACAATAATACTGCCTTTTGAGTTTAAATAAATTAAGCCATTTAATTGGGTCAAGGGCAGCTGAGGTGAAAAATAAAACAGGAAAAAAAAACACAATAGCATGTCCCCAAAAATGAACATAAACATACACTACCATTCAAATGTTTGGTGTCGGTTAAGAGACGCTTTTAAAAGACGACTCTTATGCTCAACAAGGCTTATTAAAAATACAGTTAAAACAATAATATTATGAAATATATAACTGTTTTCTATTTTTATATCTTTTATAAAGTAATTTATTCCATTATTATGATTATCAGTGTTGAACACAGTTGTGCTGCTTAATATTTGTGGAAACTGTGATGCATTTTTTTCTCAGGACTCTAGAATTTTTTTGTAGCATAAATATCTTCACTGTCACTTTTGAAAAGCAGTGTATGGGTTGAAATGGCCGTTTCCCCTGACCACTGACCGATATAGCCTATAATTCATGCAATTCAGTGATAGCAAGACACAAACTATATTAAATGAATATAAGCTTGTTTTATAAATCATTTACTCAAATTCAGAATAATGAAAACAGAAATAGTTTACTATCAACTGAAAGCTGCTAAGAGAATTTAAATTCACTGTAAGAATTCAAAAGTTGTACTAAAGCAGTAAATGATCTTTTTTTTAAAAAAAAAAATCACATACACACTTTATTCAGACAGAAGCCGTACTAGTCGTATTTCAAAGTCAGACCTCGACATTGTCTGGTATGTATATGTGTTTATTGAACTGTGTTGTGTGTATGATGCGAAAAAGAGAGACCTTATTTGCAATAAGTATTTTATCCATCAAATATTAAATTATGGATTGTGTCATGCACACTTGACAGACAAATTAGGGATGTAACATGTATATGCAAAAACACACTGTAGGTTAATTAAAGCTGCAATTGTAATAACTAAAATTTGAAACTGACTAGTTCATCAAGAGAACATCATCAGTTGATGACCAGATATGGGCCAATTATTAATCCTGGCTAATATATCAGTATATCATTCCTGTAAACAGTGCTTCTTATGGCCAGCAACTTGAGTTATCATACAGAATCCAATCAAATTAATAATGCAAGGTGTGATACTTACGGATGCATGGCTGGAGAGGGGAATGGCCTTGCTTGTAGCCGGGGGCACAACGATTACACCTCTGTCCTGTGACTCCTTCTCTACACAAACATTGCCCTGTGGACTGGTTACACCAACGGCCCACTGCACCCATGGGGTGGCACTGACACGCTGAGGGAAACAAAATAAAAAATGAAAGGATGAAAGTGAAGAAAAAGATTAGTAACAAGAGCAATGTAGAAAGAAGAAGAAGAAAAAATGGAAGGAAGAGAGAAGAGATTTATCATGAGACTAAGGGTATTAGTGTGAGACTAGCAGGTTTAGACACATGAAGGGAAATGACGAGTAATACTACACAGAACAAGGCAGCTGTGGTTCATGTCTTCAGCTGTAATTCAAGTCTCATTGACCCCTGAGCGAGATTTTCCCCATAAAACATATGTGTGATGGCTGGGAGACCACTGAGAGGAAAGATCTGCTTCTCTGCTTCTGCTCAACCTTTCTTCATCCAAACAAAACTCCAACCATGCTACAAACATTTATACACGCTTAAAAAGTCAGGTCTGTTTTAACATTAACAAGTTCTAAATCTTTCAGTTTCCAAATTTCTAAGATAATTCTATCATCTAATTCAAATATTTAGGTGTTAGCAGAGGTTTTATGGTATTTTCAAGACATAATTTAGATTTTGTATACATTTTACAAACTAAATTACAAATAAACATTGATGTATGAAATGCATGCACAAGCACGCAGTGTAAACTGATGTTATATTGGGACATTGACTAAAATGCTCTGTGAGCATGCCATAGATATGAGAGCAGTCAAAGGGCAAATGTCAGTGCGCATTCCATCACTCATAGTGTAGCCATAACATAGACACAGACTATGCTGCCTTTCACACACCTCAGACCCCACAGATGGCAAAGCCAAAAAAAACATGTTTTTCTTTTCACTTGTGGAACGGCAAGAATGATTCACTCACGTATATACCAGCTTAAATGTGATTTCCACATAAAACACACAGACAAATCACTTGTTACTGACGCTGGCAGGCCTTGCGGTGGCTGAGCGGTTTGCTGTGGTCTCGCGTATATCCGTTCTGGCAGAACTGGCAGTGGCGTCCCGTTGTGTGGTGCCGGCACTTCAAACAAATGCCTCCGCTGACTCGACCAGACTGCTGATACACGGCCATACTGAACCTACACTTAGTAGAGTGACCATTACATTCACATGCTGGGAAAGAGAGAAACAGACAAAGATGAGCGCAGATAGAAGATTATAAAATAGCAGTGGAAGGAGAGAAAAACATTTTAATTTCAGTTAAGAAATGGAACTTCTTAATAAAAAAAATTTCTAGTTAAAATATGAAATAATGCTCAAATATATTTGTGAATAAACACTGCATAAGATTAAGGTTACATTATCTGACAGTAGTATGTATAGTATACAAAAAAGAAACAGTATGCCAAAAGAGTAGTAGGCCTTTATCCGAAATCATTCATACTACCCATACTCATATAGAACATACTTTTTTAACAGTGAAGTAGCCTAAGTTCAAATTCAAATGTTGTACCTACTCAGACAGTACGCGATTTCGGATGCACCGAAGTCTTAATATGTGGCGCTACTGATTACCCAGCATGCTTTGTGGCTTTTGTCAAATGAGAGTGCGATTGATTACTCGAATGAAATCATGAAATCAATTCAATCATCCAAAGGTGTTGGAGTCACAAAGTTTTATTAAGTATTGCTTATTGCGTAATTTTAATTTGAGAATTTTAGTGGTTTAAATTGGTAAATTAAATGAAAATATTCATTAAGAGTAAGGTTTTTTTATAGTGGATTGTAAATTATATTATGAAGATCTTTACATTTTATATGATATTGTGGGAAAATACTATTTTTATGCAAGTAAGTAGCAGTGAATCCTATTTAAAAATAGACATTTAAGCATAGACAGACCACCAGACACACACAGGCTTAAACTCACGGACGCACGGGTGTGGTTGGCTGGGCGTGGCCCGTTGCCACGGTCGATCATAAAAAAATTGCTCACACACGTCACAGTCCGGCCCAGATGTGTGATGCTCACACTGACACACAGCATGCCCCTGGTTGTCGCGACGACAGCGAGAGGCGTGGCCATTGCACTTGCACCTGCCGCCGACCTGCAGGTCGGAAAGGGCAAGAGAGGGTTTCAGTGGGTCGTAAAGAGATGATGGAGCGAGGCTGCGTGAGGCGTTTTTTCTCGATTTAGAATGGGACTTCCCCCTCCCTGCATTGTTTCTTCTTCTCCTCAACTCTCGCCCTTTGGAGCCCTGCTGCGGGATATTTAGGGACCAATCACATGTGCCATCCTGGCATGGCTTGTAACTGTCTTTCTTACGGCCTCTTCCCACTCTACCTTGAGATCCCATCTCTTTTCGAGTAACATTGAGGCCACTTTGGTGCACAGTGCTTTTGTTTCTAGTTCTCTGTGTTGAAGTCTGTTTTTCTTGACTGTTTCTCCATATTTCAACGCCAGTGTTTTTCTCGCCAAACCTCAGAACTTTTTCTCCCCTTTCCCTCCATCTAAATGTGCCTCCCACTTCGTTTAGTTTCTCTTCTTGCTTTTTCATTTTATTCAATGATTGATGAAATACTATCTTTATGTCTGTTGCAGTCACCCAATCTTGGAGCCCTGGACTGTAGTCAAAATCTGGTGAGGAAGGACGTCCATCCAAAGTTGAGAAGGCCAACACGACATTTCCACGATGCTTCTGCAGCGGTCTGGGATCTGAACACAGCGGCTCCGTCTCCTGGTGCTTTGTCAGAGCAATGGACTGCGCAGGACGGCCGAATGTGCCCATGCAGTCGCTTGAATAAAACTGTAGGGGGCGCCAGCTCCGGCCAAAGTCCATTGACTTCAAGATGGAGATGGGGTAGGATTCTACAGACTCCACCTGTTGACAGAACTGAAGACTAATGTAAGTGATTTCAAAGCGTCTGCCTAGGGGAACTGTTAAAGTCCAGTCCCCACCGCCTGAGCCTTCGGCAGCCGTCCAGCATGTCAGATTGTGAGGGTTATGAAGGTCTGTTAAAGTGCTGATGTTTGTCTTGGGTCCTTGCTGGAGGTCCTCCATCGTCACAGGCACTCCATAGGCTGTATTGATGAATTCAGATAGACAGTGGCGTGGCCGCCCATCCAGGTGGTAGCAGGGGTCATGAGGAGAGGTCCAGCTGAGAGGAGATTGAGAAAGGAGAGGAGATAATCTAAACCTGTCTATTGCAGATGGGGAATTGTGAGTGGAGATGGGAGGAAGAAATAAGGTGACTTGATTATTGAGAGAAAAAGTAGAATGAAAAGATTCACATGACCCAAATAAACTAGAGAGAGAGAGAGAGAGAGAGTTTAAACTACGGTATATGTAGCTTTATATAAAGGGGGTCAAAATGAACCGTATTAGATTTTAACATATTTGTTTATAACTATAAATTGTCCATGAGAAATTTTAATTGTTGGTAGATTTTGAAGATTATTTGGCCATGATTTTTGCGGACAGGTCGAGCACATCACACAAACACATTTTCAGTTTTTTACACTGCTTCTTTTTGAGGGAATAAGGCCAGCACCTTTCAAAAGTTTGGACAGGCCTGCTTGTTTTAGAACATGAGAAACATGAATTCAGGTATGGCCAAACTTTGACTGGTAGTACATAAATGAAATCAGATATTGATTAAAAAGGGACAGAATCCTGTGGTGCATTGACCTTTATATACTTTATATGAAATTGACATCATTACAAAAAAAATGTAGGAAATAAATATTATTATTTACAACAATAATATATTGCTATTTTATACTGAAAAAATAACAATATAATATAAAATAAATATAAATATATAATAAATATTATTTCTACAAAATAAAATACTATAAGAAATACATATATGGCCACCTTTACAATAATTTGTAGTTGTAATCTTTTCTAAAAACAATAAATATGCAAATGGAATTTGTGAGGTTCATTTACAGAAGAGGTTCACATAAGATATATGAAAAATGCATGGATTATTATAAAGTATTAAATGATTTTTTTTAAAAACAAAGATCCCATAAATCATGCCTTTTATGCATTCCAGGGTTAATAAGGAGTCCGTCTGTTCCAGGACCCAGTGCAACATTTGGTTGTCCCCCAGTCTGTACCCTTGAGCCCTGATTCTAAGTTCCTATAATTAACTTGAGGCAAGATGGCAAAAAAAAATGAGAGAGAGAGATTTTGAGAGAATAGAAGTGAAAGAAAGAAGGACAGGGAAATGTGGGGAACTAAGATTAGAAAATAAAATAGAGTGGCAGATTTATAGATTGAATGTGAGAAATGCATGTTCAAGTTGAGCCACTTCCTTTGGCAAGACAGCGTAATCCTGTACCCGCCTGTCTGCAGGCCCTCGGTAATGAATCTCTGTCTTCCACTTCTTGGCCTGATAGAGGAGTCTGTTTATTTATCTGATGATAATCTACACCAGAGAAAGTTGCAAAATCTCGCCTGCAGACAAGAGAAACAATGCACTCACTCTTCCTTAGACTGAGTGATATAGAGCCCTGACAACTTGTGGGTTTAAAAAAGGCATTTGAGAGCTAACACTCTTCGCTTCTAATGAAACACACTGTAAAATCCTCGGTGTTCGGTCAGTGCCTCAAATGATCAGTTGTTAACTGTTGGAAGTGCATCCTAAACTAACAGATGAACACTTACGAATATTTGCTGTTCCCTCCGCTCTTCTCGCCCTCTCTTTTCTCAGTGTATGGCCTGCCTTCAAAGTTCTGAGAATATTCCCAAGTGTTGATGATTGATGATGTCCTAACAAGCATTTGACATTGACAGCAAAGTCAGCAGGGATGCATAAACGGCCCGGTAGGAGAGGGGAGCACTGAGAGATTCACTAGAGGAGTCACTCTGCTCAATTATCTCGTAGGCTGAAATATGAGGACCCCTGAGGGACATGAAGGTCAAAGAAAGCACACTGAGAGGCAAAACCACCCACTGTCTTACGTATTGTACTTTGGGTTTCTATACGTTTTAATATTTCTTTCAAATAATACGTGTTTGAAGCATTTTTTCTCAAAAACATCGCCAGGTGTCTACCTCTACAACGGGAGGTGATGAGCGGCCAACTGCGGGACAGAGCAGCGTTCTTTCCCGCTGTGGCACATTCCCAGGGTCCGGTGTGCGGCTCGCGATCATTCCACACATGTTGCGACGTGCCCCAGGGGAAAACTGAGAACACTGTGAAAAACCCCTCCGCATTAATTGATCGCCTGATTAATTGAATCTCCGGTTTCGGAGAGGCGGCAGTGTATCTGAGGGCGATGCGTAAGACTGTAAGTTGGGAAAGTGATGAGAGCGTGTAGATATTCACGGCTGTCGTTGAGGCAGAGAGCGCGGGTCTCGAGCAGGGGGGGTTTGATCCACTCTCAGCATGATTTGCGATTGTCCCTGGCTTCATTGCAGTGCTAGCTAATTGAACATAGCTCATTACACACACTTGATGGATTGAAGCTTAAGTAATATGTTGTTTATTGAGCTCGTAAGCCCCTTTCTAAAAGACAACCCTTACTTAAATTAACCGTGGTTTTATTTAGTAAAAGTGTAGTAACCATGGTTTTTGGCGCATTGATTACCATTTGTATAACCACAGTTTCACTACAATTACCATGGTTAAACTACGGTCAGTGTAGCAAGACCATGGTTAATTTGTGGTTACCATGGTTTAACTATAGTAATGTTTATTTATTTTATATATTTTTTTTGTAGTAAAACCAAGGTTAATTTTCGTAAGGGAAATTCAAACTTGTTTAGTTGCTGGGCCTCAGTCTAGCAGCACGTAGAACCTTGGATACAGTTTCCACAATTTGTCTAGCTCTTTCCATAAATTCACACCAGTCGTAGTATGAAAGCTACAAAGTGTCCGTTCCTGTCCACCAGAAGTTAGCTTTGAAAACGATCGGGGGTACTTCTTCATTAGTTATCACAAAGTCAAAAAGAAATGAACGGATCAGCGTTGTTTGTGCTCGAGCCTACAAGATATGAGGCACGAGCCTTGACTGATAGTCATTGGGGGACAAGGACAAATAGCCTATGCCTATGTTTTATATGGTTTTTTTTTCATATATAGCTTATATATTTAAAAAGTCTTAATCTAGTTCACTTAATTACATATTACAACACATCTCGAATATTTTGCCAGCGTATAGGCTGCTTCTACTGCGTTCTAATCTAAATGAGAATTTGCTTAATCCATTTGTTTTAGGAATATATTGGTTGAATATATGGTTGCGTTGAAGTAGCCTATGTAATTTATGCGCGACCAAACAGCTTTTCGAAAACGACAAACAAAACATCCAGTCAATCATCGAGCATAGGCTAAAGCCCAGCCCAGCTAAAGCCCCGCGCCCCCTGTTGTTGTAGGACTAATACGGGTCGTTCAAAACAAATGGGCGGATTTTCGTATAGCCACAGAAACAGAGAAAAAAATATTCTTTTTTGAGAAAAGGATAAAGTGTTTTAGTATTTTATATGATATAAAATTAGAATAAAAATAGCATGCAAACTGTTGTTATACTTGAGAGTTTCATACGTCTATGGCAATCCTCTCAAGTTTTTTTTTCAAGTTAAACAGAGATCAAAGTAAGTTGTCATAGCTAGAGGAATATAAAATATAAATAAAAAATACATTTAATTTGTGGGAAAAAACAGCTTTTTTGTTTATTTATTTATTTTGACAAATATATAGCCTAGGCCTACAAACCACTATTATTGTAAAAAATGAAGTGATTTAGAATGTGATAGAACGTTTCCTCGTTTTTCTCTGAAATATGATTTTGCACACATTTGGCACATAACTCAGGTCTATTCTTAGGAGAGCTCAATACCTGTCAGTTTCCGCGTTCACAGTGCTGCTCTTCACGTCCTAAATCTTAACCCTGGGGTATGTTGTCGGAGAGATGAGAAAGATTTGGTCTGCTTAACACATTTGAACATTCTTCGTCGTGGACGACAGCCAGCCAAGGTTGTACTGAATCTTTGACAAGCGATCCCCGTGATAGGCCTACACGTGGGATCCATGTTCTTGAAATGAACTGATTTAAAATTGCGTGATTTATTGCGGTTATGTCCCTGTCCATCATAAATTAATAAATCACTAACTGTCTGTTCGTTGTCCTCAGATGAATAGAAACAAGAACGTTTTCTCTTGCGCTTTCAAAAACCTGTCAATTTCCCACAAGCGTTGTACGAAGGACATGCACTGCTCGCTCGCTCTCACTCACACACCTGTTTAACCATGTAGCAGCTGCCAATAACACCTCTTGTATCTTCCGGTAGCCTAATTTCAAATGGTCTTAAAATTAAAAGCGAATATCTGCAAAGCATGGATATATTGGTCTTGAATTGACATTAGATTAGTTGTCATGCACGGCAGAGACCTTCAGCAGAAGCATAATAGCTATTAATACATTGGTACAAAACACAACACGGAATGAAAGAAAATGAAGTGTTGAACATATTCCCCTTTGTTTAATATATTTGGTACAGTTCGTTCAGACAGTTGTGACACTGCAAACTAGACAGGACTCTCTCTTTTTTTTTTTTAGATAATTCTGACTTTGAATCATGCTCTATTTGCGTTTTGTGAAATCTTATTCAAGAAGCCAAGCCAGATGTAACCTTCTGTGCTTTGAAGTTTATACAAGAATATTCATAGTGCGCCCTGTCAGCTTTAACATATGCCTGATAGGTCCAAGCAAGGATACATGTTTGAATGGGAAAACACATGTAGTACAGTAGACAGCGGAACAGGGAGAGAAAGAAGGAAAAAAGAGAGGCCGATCACTCGTTCTCTCTCTCTCTCTCTCTCTCCCACGCTATGTGCCCTGGCAGTGAAATCATGAAATTTCCCTGCAGGTTTAGTCTCAATGTTGAAAAACAGATGCACATGAAATCGCCGTCCGTGATTCCGTGCTCCAGTTATGCCAAGCACAACATTCCATGATGAACCTAGGGTGGAACAATTAGCAAGGGGGGTTTCATCCCATTTATCGTTAATTAAACGTTTAAAATGAAGGTTAACCATGTGTTTTAGAAGATACAGCGAGAGAATGTATCATCCTGTCAGGTATGCTGGCAGCTTGGCAATAGCTGGTCTTTCCATTCAAATACAGATCATCCTTAAAAAAAAAAAAAAAAAAAAAAAAGGATAACTGATCATCGCAGGCCTGTCGAGATTCCTTCTCAATTCTATATTTCCACTGTAATCCGAGTTTGTATTGTGCAATGAGATTTAAATCACATGGGATGTGAACTAAGGCGAACCCTATAATGATAATTTAATGAAAAATTCTGTTTTATGGAGCTATAATTACAACCATTCGTGTTTATCAGTTGACCCGACATATGTCACAGAATAACGAGGCACGAAGTGCGCCCGCAGAACGGAGAACGGAAATTGCATTTTTTACTAAAATAATGGTTTCGCAGCTGGCCACCTACATGGCCTTAAGCCGTTATTTTTCGGGCCTTTGTATACCCCGTTGTTGTATTGCATGGGCTAAACTGATTGTGTCCCATTAATCCGATGGAAACTATTTAAATTAATTATGGACTTTCTAAATTAGTTTGCATCATGACATTTGATAATTATGCACCTAATAAGACATAAAACACCATAACATATGAATAACATATCATCTGAGGTTCACTGGCGTATTTACAAAATGCCAGATTCTAAGCAACTTCAACAGCGCGCGCTGTTCTGGAAAATATGTAATCTGCTCTGCATCTTTATAATTAATCTATGGTTATCATGAAAATAGCATTATTCTTAAAATGCAGTGGAATGTGGACTATTATATTCCTTAACCTAAATAATACTTCAGGATTGTTTGACAAGATTTGCGGTGTGTGCGTAGACGAATGATCTCATTATCCTTAAATTACGCGTAGCCTTCCGGCAGAACAATTTTGTACAATTCACAGATCATCAGCCCATCCGCCACTGACAGGTACAGGTTCCTGATTATGACAATCAATCACGTATTTTTCCTAGGGCTATGTTTATGCTTCTACAGTTTGTTTATTTATTTAATTTTTATTTCTAGTCATGGACTAGTCATGGTTCTGATGCAAACCTGATAAGCACAATAGGCTACAATAATAATAATATGCATTCATTTACAACTTCTTTATTAAATGTTGCTAGTTGCTTAAATGTTAAAATATGTATTTCAATTAAGTGAAAGTCTTTTATCCATTTGGCTTTTATAGGAGAACAAAACTTATGAAGATACTTGGTATACGGATTACAGCGCTTATTTAAAATATTTTAGGTAAACAGCAGACAATTATTTTTTAAATAAATCACGTTTTGTATTTGACAGTAAAAACAAATGAAAATATAAAATAAATTAATGATGTAAAATAAATGATCTGGTTGCAAAATATACTTTGATCTAAAACTAAAAACCCGCAATAAAAAGTGCTATGTACATGCAAGTGCATGTATACAAAAATAAACAGGCTATCACAATGATAATCCTACAAAAAAATAGTACTTTGATCAAATCATATCTCCATGTGATTTGTTTAAAGAACAACTAGGGTTTCAGTGCGCGGGCTACTTCAGCACCATCACCGGTTAAGACTAATCAACAGGTTATTCTAAATTTAAATCCCTTTTCAGCAGTCCTGATCAAGCCTGTTCTGATCTAACGACAGAAGCGGGGACTGAAAAGGTGCACAAGAGCAAAACTGAGTTTACCTACCATGTGCGCTTCAATGCGGGTTGCCAGTGTAGCCGCGTCCTGGTTGATCAATAACAGCACGTCAAGTGGACAGATATTCTCAGGCTGAGCAGCGCAAGATCCTGCTGCATTCAGTGCGCCGGGGTTACGTATCACCCTGACGTCAACTCCTTCACTGGCATAGGACGCACACACACCCGGGTTACACATACACATACACATACACATACACACACACACACACACACACACACACACACATACTAAATGCCTGTACATGCATTAAGCACATTAGGAATGCATGCGCAAAGAAAGACTGGCCATTTTTTTTCGGTTTTCTGACTCTTCAGCTGAGAAAATATCACCCAAGGCAATTATGGTTACGCACCGTGATCTTGAACTTGTACCCTCGCGGGCGTCAATTCAATGTGCAATTGAAACAATACTTTGGGTAACCCCAAGAACGAGGCGCTCCCTCTCTGGAGAGGATCTAAAGCTGCCACATATGGAAATAGTGAGTAAGGGTGAGGCAAGGGGAGCCAGTGAAAAAAGAACAACTGAATTGAAAGGGAAACAAAAGAAACTCTCCCAGAGCAGTCCCATAAAACTGATTGATGACTTCCCTGGAGGACTGTTTCCCAGGTGTATGCTTGTGTGTACCCATGCTATAGAGCATGTCGCTTTAAGGTTTGATGTTTTTGGATGCTTGTCAAGTACAACAAACTTAATTGAGGGATGAACTGGTACAATTGAGCATATCACATATTCTTGGCATTCTTTCACCACACGGATCAGTTTGACTTGGGTGCTACAACACACGAAAGTGTCTGCTGGATCTATTACACCATGTGAAATTGAAAGCAGGCTGGAGAAAGTCCAGACATTGAACCAGACAAGGAGTGTGTTGGAGAGAAGTGAGCGGCAATAGCGAATGTCACCAAATGGAGGTGAGAGCTACTGTGGTCAGACTGCAAATAGTTTAGAAAATACACCTATAGATTTTATAGTGGCACTTCATTTGTCAGTATTATCAAGTTATGGATTTCATTTAGTGTTAAAAGAAAAAACCCAGTGCTGGAGTATTAGCTTCTGATTGCAATTACATTCTGTAACCACTTAAATATTAAAACCAGCTTCAGTCATTTATCACCCAGTTTTTTTTCTCCTGCTTCTTTTGTTGTCTGAACTCATCTCATTTCCACTCATTTCATCCTTAATTAGGTTTCAAGTATTTGATGATGCAAACAGTGCAAAACTGTGTTTGATTTTGAAACAGCTGCTCGTGAGAGCTTTGTTTTTCCTAGAGACGAAAGGAAGTCAGAATCCTTGGCATAACTTCTGTTTTGATTTCAGATGAAACACGTCATTATTAATTCCATGGATACACATTTCATAACTGTTTGGATCAATTATCACATAGAATAACATTCAACATTTGAGGGACAATCTTGCCAGAAAAATACATAGTTTGATATAAGATGGCAGAAATTCAGGCTCAGGCAAGGACAAAGTTATCGTTATTTTTGTTTTTAAAATTTAAGTTGATGTTACCTTCGAAACCACAGTCGCATTTGTATACGTTTCATCTGTTATTTAGTCATATAAGGAGAACATAAGAAGAGTAAATAATAAAAAACTGAAAAAATAGAAGTAACATTTTGAGGCCTAAAGATTCAGAATCCTGTAGTGTAACTTGGTCTAGATCAATTCCCACTTTAAACTTCATGGTTCTTCTCAGTAAAAATGCATAGCTGTGTCTGCAGGTCTAGTACAGGCACATGTTCCCCAGATTATTAGATTCTAAATACTGTGGTCTGCAGAAATATTTTCCTTTCAAAACTATACTGTAGTATTGAGTGATACACTGGTTTGGTATTCAATGGATGCATTAAAAACAAATGTTCACACTGACAATTCTGTGATGTAGATATATTGATCAAGAAAAACAAGGGCAAAGCATGATCTATGCTATATAGAGCACAAATAACCCATACGGACAATAATTAATGACCAAGAACAAAAGCACTGCACTGGTAAGAAGTCATACATGTGTGATTAATAAGGTTTAAAAGAATGTGTAGTGCAGTTAATGACTGTGATTGGTCATGGAAGTCATTTGCAGCTGGCCCTGCATTTTCTTTCATTTTAAATGTTTGTAAGTGGGAATTTAGGAAGTTTTAAACAAACACAAATTAGGAAAAGAGAGAGTGACGAATGAAAAAGTGCACTATATGAAAGATTTAAATACACAATCAGTTTAATTTTAGATGTAATAAAAACTTGATTCTATTAAAGTAAAAAACAAAGTTGCTGAAATGTAATATCACTTTCAAAGCATTCTTTGTCATTAATTATATTCTAGATCCCTGTATAGTGAATTGGAGCACTTATCTATAAATGTCAGACATATTGAACACGACATATTATTCATTAGTAGTCTAGCCTACTGTGTAAGACAAGAAATCAGCATAACTAACGTTAGATCACTGAAATAAAGCTGTCTTGCTTGTGTGTCCCACAAGTACAACAACGAACCAATGCAATGAACATATACAATGCCTTGTGTGATTTACCTTGATACAGAAAGGCCCTAAAACTGCTCCAGGTGAGGCTCGAACTCACAACCTCGGCATTGCTCTGCTTTGTACTGCTGTATAAGTACCGCGCGCTAACCGATTGCGCCACTGGAGCTTCGGCTGTGTATCACAACAATCACAATCTGTCCATCTAATAATCATCACAATAGGATGAGACCCATGTTTCCTAAAACTTGAAAAAGGAAACGTTACGCGGATACCAGCGGTTCCTCACTGGTGATAATGTCACATATATCTTTCAAACTTAAGTTATCGGTTTATTATCCACAAGAACAATTTGTCACCCTATCAGTGAACCATTTTATGAGTGGACACAGTTGGTTTTTAGTTTATGTTTTAGGACATTAGGACTGTACTGCCCCCTAGTGGTGTCTAAAATGTTTTAAGTCCCCTTTTGGGCGCCATTGTGGCGTTTTTTCTCAAAACCCATGGTTAGTAATTAGTATTTGCTAATTAAGGTAATGTGTTACAGTGAACGCGGTGGGCGTTATTATAAGTGTGTTATAGATACTGTTACTGACCTTTGACAGGCCTATAAGCATGAATTCACTTGTCATGTCTCATGTGTTTAACCACTAGGTGACAGTTCATGCACATCATATAGCCCCAGCCACCTGGGATCAACAGGAAGAGATTATCTTTCATACAAAAAATTGTAATCACTTTGTGTTGGAATGTCAAGGTTACAATTTACTAAAACATCCGAAAATACCCTTATGTACAATAAGCAAAAACAAAGACAAAAAAGGCGTCCTGCAACTTAATTTCTTACACAATTAAATACGTAGTTAGCATCATTATTTGTTCTGGTGACTGTGAGTTGCCACTTAAAGCAACTGACACTTAATGCCACCATAAGTACTTAATATCACTTAATTTAAGGATAGCTCTTACTAATAATATCCCTATTCTTAAAGTTTTTTTTGGGGGGGGGGGCTGTTTAATTTCTCCTTTGAACTGCACCCGGAAAACTCCGTGTTTTGGACATACGCAATTGCATTCGCGGTGTGGAGAATTTCTCGTCGAGCTCCTGTTGACCAGAAGGCATGTTAAAACTGCTCCAGGTGAGGCTCGAACTCACAACCTCGGCATCGCTTTGCTTTGTACTGCCTTATAAGTACCGCGCGCTAACCGATTGCGCCACTGGAGCCTTACGTAGAGGTGGCACGCTCGTCAACTGACCTTAAATAGTTAATTGGACAGGATCGTTCGTCTTTTGGAAAAGATTGGCGAATGATGAGCCAGACCAAAAGAGCTCCTACTGGCACTTTGGCCACCCACACACCCACACACACACACACACAGACACATTAAGACGCCTCACTTATGATTTATAGCAAGAATCCATTATTTAAAAACATTGCTGTACATGTTACAGAAGAAAATATATTTAAAGCACCTCGCAATACAAAATCCTAAAAGCATCTTTTTGGTTTGTGTATGGTTGTGCAATAATGATAAATACGTATACAATTCCCTATCAAGTCGATCAGTAAAAAAACTGTTAGTGTTTGTAGTTGCTCTAGCACATCCCTATAAGATAATACACAATAAAAGGCAGATTTCTGTGTCTTTCTTCATTATTGATAACACTGAGAAATTCAAGATATCAGCATGGAAAAAGAGGTAAGGACTGTTCACATACCATGATCTGTCAAAAGTAACAGATTTGGAAAATTTTGAACACTGACAATTAGTGTTTGTTACTGTAAAGTTCTGTTCATGTAGATCTGAGGAAAAATACTTTGATGTTTCCTTGGTTCCTGTAGTTTTGTGCAAAGATGTCATACAGATCGTATGCATTCAGCAACCATTATGGCTCTACTTTCACAGTTCTCCTGCATCATGGGTCTGTCTTCTGTTCTCTCCCTCACCCTCCTCTTTGAATCCCTTTACACCCATGTCACCTTTCCATACCTCATTCAGGCACTCTGAAAGAGATCAAATAAGGCCTGAAAATAGTGTAATAGAATAATGTGTTCGTGAATGCTAAGAGACAGTGTATTTCTACCTTGGTCTGAGTCACTGAGGACATGGGTTGCACAGAAAAATCTGTCAAGTCTCTCCTCTTGATGATGAAAGTACCAGTTCTCCACAATCTCCTCATACTCTTCCAACATGGTCTCACACTGTATTATAAACATGAAAATTAAAATATATACATTTCAAAATATAAATTTGACCATACTGTCCCAAAAGGTATATTTTTCATTTAGAAGACAGTATATTGATCTTCTTTTTAACATTCTACAAACTGACCGTCCAGTTCATAAACATTATAAAACGTTTTTAGTAATCTCAAACAATAACTACATATAATTTATGAAGATGAAAACATGCAACTACACCACCTCACGGCTCTTTCTTTGTTAGTGCAGGAGTATTACCTGTCTCTTCAAGTCCGCCACCTCCACTGATGGTTCATCCCACAGTTCATAAGGGACACCCAGCTCTACCTTCACTCCCTTATCCACCAGGTTTTTCAGTGTGTTCATGGTTTGACTTGTGCCCTGAGACACACAGCAGTCTAAAATTATTTATCATTTTGCAAACATAATCCACACATTTAAAGTGTCTCTTTAAATGAGAAATGACTGAATTTCATGCAGCTGAGGGCTGGGAAAGAGTGCTAAGGTGAGCTCGATACCTTGGCATAGCGAAGGCTCCCTGGTCTCTCAGCATGGACTTTATACTGCAGAATTCTTTCACAGATGTTGTCCATGGCCTCAGTGAGTCGCGTCTCTCTGGAAACAAATAAATCGCAATAGCAAGAGGTGGGAGAACATTAGTACATTTAGGTATTTCCCTAACCTTAAGGGTTTTGTTTTTTAAGCTTTCTCATAGGGACAGAACTGACATATCAATATGTCATCACTACTTACGAAGTGTTGTATTTGATTTTGCGCTTGCGCTTGCCAGTGTCCAAAACCTCTCCGAGCTCTAGAACTTCCTTCGAGCGGCCAGTTTTTTCCAGGGCGTCCTGCAACTCCACTGTCAGTAATTTACAAACTATTAAAAGGGGAAAAAGAAACTTTAGAACCCGACTGAAGTTTCGTTTTGGCTGAATTACTTACACATGCAAACAGAAGTAGGCTACAGAGGAAAACCTTGCACTATATTTTATATGAATTACATTATAAGATAGTTTTTATTATAGTTTTTACAAGAATATTTACATTCAACACCTAGGGGGCAAACGATGATACTTTATGTTTCTTACCCTCACATTTATTTGGTAATCGCTCCTCTTGGTTTGCCAATACGAGACTGAACATGCAAATAAAGAGAACGGCAAACATTTCCACAGTGACCTCTGTTTACAAACTTGGAATCAATAGGAGTATATATTAAAGCCACATCGACATTTTTGAGAGTGGTTCAGACTAGTGGAACGGAGCATGCGCATTGCCACAGCCGATGGTAAGAAATGGCAAACAGAAAACGCGTTATCGATTTAGGCATAGCTAATCGATAGCACACATCGTTGAGTTTAATTCCAGAATCCTCGCAAAGATTAAAGTAGGCTACCATAAACGTTTACTGATCAAAGTGAAAAAAGTTTCATTTATTAACATAAATTCTTAGAATAGACTGAGAATATGAAATAAGCGCTTCAGGCATCGCATTACAGACATAATGTAGCCTCATGTGGCAGGTTCAGTGTTTCTATGTTGACAAATCAACTGAGCAATATTAAAAATGAAAAATGAAATCTTTTAGAAATGTTGAACTGTGTGTGTGTGTGTGTGTGTGTGTGTGTGTGTGTGTATAATGATATTTCTCTTACAATTCTCTGAAAACATTAGGGCCAACCCACACCAATGCTCCAGCCAAAGGGTATTATTGATAACTATAGAGCATTAATCATATGACATTTTGGCTGTCAAGAAGACAGAAGCAGTATCTGTTTAATCTATTGTCCCACCTGACTCTTTGTGACCTTGAGTGAGCTGAACAGGTTTAAAATTTAGTTGATGTGTATTTATAACAGAGACATGTAAATTGCATTAACTCAACTGGCTGGCACTCATTTTACAAGCCATTCTGTCATCTGCAAAAGCCATTTGGAAAAGATTCAAAACAGTGTTTCTTGGCAATAGTTTATTTGTATTAATATGTCTCAAGTAAGAGATTAGCTGTTGGTATTGAAGTTTGTGTGCCTTCAGAGGGGTGTCTGGGTGCGTTACCCGGCTCTGGGCCCTCTTGAGGATTCAGATGACAGTGCCACGCATTTATTGACAGCCGATATGGTCTGATGAACCTTGTGGTGGGTGCCTGAGGGAGGGGGTTGAAAAGCGAAGGAGGGAGAATGATGAGAAGGATAACAAATCCAGACAGAGGACTGAGATAAGTACTACGTGAGAACCTAGGAATACCCAGGGTGAACAAGAAGGCCAGATCGTGAGTGAGACTGTGGGTGATTATGCACGTGTATGCGCGGGGAGCTGCATGCCTAATTAAGGGATTTGGAAAGGAGGGATAGCCCATGTGTTAATGTAAGAGTGAGAGACACAGGAAGACAGCGATGAGGGACACAGGTGGCAGTGGGAGAAGAGTTGCACTCGCCATATTCATGTGAGGTTTCAGGGTCAGGGAGAGGGCATGACCAAATACACTTTTAGTAAAATAGGGAGAAAAGAGAAACTTTTAAAGAGGAAATATGCATACAATTAGATGGAACAAAAGCAAATGAGATACATGCACGTAATTGCCTTTGTTTTTATTACATGTTTTATTGTAAATATTTTATGCAAAAAAGTAGGCAAGTGGCCCTTCTTGGCTGTTGTGTGTCTTAATAGGAACCTTTTGTTTCATTGCAAGCTGATAGCGTGTTTTGTGTGTGTGTGTGTGTGTGTGTGTGTGTGTGTGTGTGTGTGTGTGTGTTGTTTGTTATGTCACTGTGTTTTCAGCTAGACTGGCTGCACGGCTGGAGTTACATCCCCAAACAAACGACAGTCCTCGTGCAGGTAGACACGAACAGATGTAAAGGCACTTGACATACACAATGTTACATGTTATGAGGATTAATTAAAGGTTATATTGAAAATGCAAATGAATGCCAGAGTATTTACCTATTTAGAAGACCCAAGGATACCCTTACCTGGTTTACCGCACAAAACCTGGTTGTCACAGCGACGTCAAACAGAAAGAGAACACCTGCTACGCTGATCCTGTTATATTAGACACATGGACACTACTACTGCAAAATGACTGATGACTGAAGTCTTATACGTCTTATCCTGTATAAATACACTGCAAATAACAGCCTTACCTGAAAATACCTTAATCACCGGATACATTGCCACAAGGAACATTTTACACCAAGGCAAAGCAAAAAACAAAAACAAAGGTGAGGTACGGGTAAGTGCTGCATCTATTTGTTAGTGGGATTGAATTTAGTCTTCAATATAAATTTTTCATTGCTCATACAGTGGTTTGCTTTATTATATTGGCTTACTGGGATAATAAATGAGCATGGGTTGATTTTTTTTTTCTTAATTTTTAATATTAATTTTTATAAACATTTAAAAATAAGTTAAAATGTTTTATGATATTATTTTTTATTTACTTTAATACTTATTATTACTTATTATTTATTCCATCAAATTATATTACCATGTAAAATTTAATTTCCAAGTACTCAATTTATCAACTCAGACTGCACTTCATGGAAATTTTAAATTCTATTTTGATTATACATGCTAATATGATATGGAGGAAAGGCTTAGATGGTGTTGTGACTTTATACGGCTTCATGGCAACATTGTTTATATGGCGTATATGCTGCACTGCAAAAGAGTTCAGACCTTTAAGCGGTTTTCTTACTTACAAATCCCACTGAAATTAGGTTCTTTGTGATATTTTAATATTTGAGAATTGAAACACAACATTTATTTTAATGCGGCGTTGTTTCAGGTATTGTGAAAAAGGTGTTTGCAAAAAGATTCAGCGCTGTTGTAGAAGTTTTGGAGTTACACAGATGAAAAACAATTGCTCTAACAAGGATACAATTGCCTTACAATTGGTCTCCATATGTGAAACATTAAAACAACTACCATTTCCTGACAACTCCACTGTCAAGCATAATTATTCTGGTTCTGAGGTGAAAATGTGTCCAAAGAATTTTCTGGTCAAGTTGCTTTTTAGTCATAATTCAAAGACATATGTGTAAGTCAAGCCTTGCCCACTCCTAAAAAGAAAGAAAAACACCTATGGTAATGCAGGATAGATGCTGCTGGGGCTAATCACCAGAGATCAGGCATTTTGTTTAATAGAAGTGGGAATGAGTGGTGCAAATTTTACCAGGAGAATGATACCAAATGCAGACTCAAATTTACATGGAAATGGCTTGAGAACAAAAAGCTGAATGTTCAGCAAAGGGCCAGTCAAAACCCTGATCTCAGTCCAACTGATGATCTGTGACAGATTTCGAAAATTGCAGTGCATCAGTGTTATCTGACTAACCAGAACAACCTGTGGTGCAAATCTGCATAGACGAATAAACCAAAATCAAACCTGAACAGTGTGTGCTGCAAGCTGGTCCAAAATATCATAATTGTTAATATTGTTAATAATATAATTGTTTTTATTTGTTATTAATTAAATGAATTTTTACAAATATTTTCTAACAAAACATGTTGCAATAGTAATAATAAGCAAAAGTGTCAGTATTTTATATTAATAGTTTCAGATTGTCTAACGAAAATATCAAAGAGATACAAAACTGAACATGTTTATAATGTTCTGTGTTGGTGTTTTTTGTTTGCTAAACTCTGATTCATTCCCTCAGTGAGGGAAGTCAAGAGTGCAGTGCTAGTGTTGGCCTGTCCGGTATGTGCACACAACTTGGATCCAGACTACACACACATACACAAGCACTAACGCAAACTTACAAACACTCATAGGTGGCTCATATACCAGCACACTTAGTTGGCCCCTAGCCTCCCTGTGCCCCTTGCCAGAACCCCAATAGCTAACATGTCCCCTAAATCATATCCCTTCCCACATACACACACTGTCTCTCATGCACACAAAAACACATATACTCTTGACTTTAATATGAGATATCCAATCACTCTTAAACCCTGATCCCAAACCCCTCTAAACAACTTTCCCTCTAAACGTATTTTATTTTGATGTTTTTACGTGCAAAGGGACTCCTGACACGTTAACCTCTCCAGGGCATGTCTAACCCTTCTCCATTTCCAAGGGAAACTACACCGTCTGCAAATACACCGTTACCCAATCATCCCTGAAACTAAAGCTAAACTTGAGGTTACAGGACGACACTTAACATTGTGCTTTACAGATTCTGCCGGCTGTGACTGCTGTGGAACAAAGGTGTCTCTTTAACAGAAATAGGATATTAAAAAAAAACTTTTTGTACTTAGGTATTTTTATTTTATTTCAATATTTTATTTTATTTATTATACACTGGAATAATCACTGAAAATCACTGGTTTGATTTTAAATTAATCTCATGTAACTCAGATGTAGATTATTGTCTATTCTGTGAATCGTACCATGTCCAATGTCATTATCAGACATCATTATTTTTATTTTATTATTGTGCGTTATTATTTTAATATTTGTTGTGTGCATATATAAATTATATTATGTTCTCAACTCAGGTTGCTCTATAAGAAAATTCTATTTTATTCTCTCATATTTTACTGCATTCTATTTAACTCTAAAACATTCATTTTCCCCAGCTTCTCCCTTAGCATATTAATATTTCTCTTCCTTTGACCACAAATTTTCCTTTTCTCTCATCTTCTCCCCAGCTTCTTTCCACTTCTCCCCTTTGCAGTATGCCAGAGAAACTGTGCAAATTTCAAGGTCAGTGTTATCATAAGCTGAAGAGATCATGTCTGAGGCGAGGGGCTCTGTTCCAAGACCCATTCTTTCCTCCTTCAGCTGAGTCACTGTTCTACAAAAGGACGCCCCCTCCAGGACTGACGTGGAGGAGACCTAGGGTACGAGAAACTGACAGTGAACTATCGCTTTCCATTTTAAAAGTGTTTGTGTTAGTAGTTAATTTTGTAAATTTTTAGGAGTATATCATCATGTAGATGGGCCTTAAAGATTTTGTTGCTGCTAAAAGTATAACACAACAATAATGGAAAAAGATATTAAAAATATTTCCTTTCTTTAAAAGGGTACAGTACAGTCTGATGTTACTGTACATATGGTCTGGTGGCAGGCCAGTAGTTTCTGACCCTCTCAGTGAGTGGATCTATCCTGGTGACTTGTGATTCTAAATGTGGCTGCACAGTCAGCAGCATAAGAGATATGTTTAATTAAAGGCCTTTCTGACGGCTGCAAGGCGTCGGTAACCTGATTCTTCAAAGAGCGCATGTGTTGTGTGTATGGCTTCAAATGAGGGAGATTACCAACATATTATGCTACATTTATATGTGATATGCTGACAAGACTAATAGACAGCTGAAGCAGCAATATTCTAAAATTTTAAGGAAAATTCAAAAAGCTACATTTTGGTTTGGAGTATGGAGTATGGAGTATGTTTGAATTGAAAATATTTATGTTTTTATTACTTATTCTGCTTTTTACTTATCTACTCCTACAAAAAAAAAAATGGATTTATTATTTTGAAATGTTTCTTTAATGAAATGGGTAGATGTAACCATATACACATACGCAATTATTTAAGGGTCTTGTGTCTTACACCCAGGAACTGTGTAAAGATCCTCGACTATTTGTGGATGGAATCAGCACAAGGGATCTGCACCAGGGCAGTCTGGGTAACTGCTGGATGGTGGCAGCCACATCATGTTTGGCAGCAGAATCCTCACTCTGGAAGAAGGTCAGAAAATATATGTATGTGTATGTATGATTTTTTTTTTTTAAAGAAGTAAGTTCTTTTATTCAGCAAGGATGCATTAAATAGATCAAAAGTGACGTTAAAGACATGTAAAATGTTACAAAAGATTTCTTTTTCAAATAAATCCCATCACAGGAATAAATTACATTTTAAAATATTGTGGCAGTGCAAAATATTTTGGGCCACAACATCTTTTCAGTTTACTTTCATTTTCACTTTTCGTGATTGGGGTGGAGTGGAGTGGCGAAAGGAAGGAGGATATAAGGAAGTGAGTCTTACCCAGGAGTATTGCGTCATTAGTAAGGTTTGCAGTGTAAGAGTGATTGGATTACCGTGCAAAGTGGAAAGACGGCCGCTTGTGGAACTGTTGCTTCCTGCAAACAATGTCTGGTGCGTCGCGGAGTCCCACTTGACTTTTTAAGCATTGCACTTCAAGATCATCTGGTTTTACTAAAACTGTTCTGAAGACAAGTCCCGGCTGCTTATTCACCTGTCCTGGTGTCTGATGACAACTCGATACACTCTCCAGCTCCCCTCATGACTGTGAACTTGTGTGACGCAATTACTACACGGATTTCACACTTGAATTGACCCAAAGTGCTGAACTGTTTTTTGTTGGGGTTTTTTTTGCTTATTTTTTCTTCTCTTGTTCCTTATTTTTCAAACAAGTTTTTTTCCATGGACATTGTGGAATAAACCTTCCCTATGTGAACAGCTTTCCTCTGACTATTTTTGTGACTTAATATTGTAACAGGTGGTTTATTAGAAATTTCTTTAACAGACATTATGCATGCTAGGGCGACCACCACTGTTACAGCATGGCACCCGAACAGGGACTTGAACATTTATTTTTGTGAATTGTTTGTGTTGGAGAATTATTGAGACCTGATGGTAAATTGTTAAGGGTTAAAATTTTTAACCTTAAAGGTATCATAGGTGATTGTCTTCAGAAACATTTTTTGTTATTCTGGTTGAAAGTCTCTTCACATCCTGATAGCAATCATTAAGTTAA
>JAFVLL020028632.1:10000-13024 GCA_021397915.2 Tor tambroides | reverse complement strand
CAAATATTGTCCTATCCTAACAAACCATACATCAATGGAAAGATTATTTATTCAGCTTTCAGATGATGCATAAATCTCAATTTCACAAAATTGACACTTATGACTGGTTTTGTGGTCACATGTGTAAACATACAAACGCAATTAAGTCGATTATCAGTTTGAACTCGAGATGATCTCCGTCGTCTGGTGTGTTTCATGGGGTGTTGTCATACTCAAGCAAACAGCCTTACATTGTAGAATTGCCTCTAAAATCTCTATTTTACATCATGCTGAAGAGTTACATTGCATAGAAGTTCAGATTACTCTAGGAGCGACGGAGACGAAAGAAGCCAGGGCTGGGATCTGGAGGGCTGTTAAAGGCGAGGTGAGCAGCTCAGAGACAGCAGGGGGCGCTAGCAGCTTCCCGGAGACGAGCAGACCGAGCCACACATGCTCAGTTTGGAGGCCTCGGGTTCGGCCTCGGTCTCCTCATCCTCCTCCGTTCCTCCCTCGGCCTCGTCTCCGTCTGGATCGGCGTCTCCGTCTGCGGCCATACAGCCCTCCTCCTCCTGCCGGCGCTTCAACCTGATCCACAGCACAGAACGAGAGGAAGAGCTTCAGGAACACAAGCTCACACAAATCACATCAACGCTCTCACACAGGTGCAAAACACACCGGACAAATCAACTGACATTGTGACACTGGAGCACAAAACCAGTCATAAGTAGCACGGGTATATTTGTATTGTATGGGTCAAAATTATCGATTTTTTTTTTATGCCAAAAATCATTAGGATATTAAGTAAAGATCATGTTCCATTAAGATATTTTGTGAATTTCCTACCTTAAATATATCAAAACTTAATCTTTGATTAGTAATATGCATTGCTAAGAACTTCATTTGAACAACTTTAAAGATGATTTTCTCAATATTTAGATTTTTGTGCACCCTCAGATTCCAGATTTTCAAATAGTTGTATCTCAGACAAATATTGTCCTGTCCTAACAAACCATACACCAATGGAAAGCTATTTATTCAGCTTTCAGATGATGTATAAATCTCAATTTTAAAAACATTGACCCTTGTGACTGGTTTTGTGCTCCAGGGTCACAATTGTCCTTTTCCTGAACAAAGTGCATTTGTGATGATGCAAAACAGATGTTTTAATCATTCTTATGGAAGTTGAGCTTGGATTGAGGGATTGATGGTCAGAGAAATTATGCATTCAAGTCATATCAGGAAGACTGCGTTTATGAGTTGAGCACACATAAAAAATGTCAGATGCAAAGTCTGCGTCAATGGTAAATTTGATAAAATTCATGTTTTTTTTGTTTTGTTTTTTTACATTTACACTAAAACTAAGTTGCATGTACAAAATACACAGTTCTGCACAATAAAACAATGCAAAAACACCCAATGCACAGTCTTTCTAAATCCTTTTGTAGAGTTAAAAAATTATTATTTTTGGGGTATTTTCTCATCTTGATTTAAACACACATGACAGTACAGTACGCCTTCCAAACTCATAAATATGAACTTCGCAGGAAGACTTGCATGCACTAAAAGCAATGTGAGCATCCAAAAAAAAGGCTTGACTTTATGCAAACGTCAATGAGTGCTTAAACATATGCCAATTGTGAGTTTCTATCTCACAATTCTGTTTTTTCTTCTCATAAATTCTAAGTTTACATCTCGCAGTTTGAACTAATTTTCTCAGAAATTCTGAGTTTACATTTTGCAGTTCTGAATTTTTTTTTAAACAAAACAAAACAAGACAAAAAAAAAATCTTCCATACACGTTTCTGCTGGATTTAGTGCATTAATCATAATGTTAACATATTACTACATTTAACTAATATGACTAAACTGGCTGGATTAAGGACCATATATTAAAATGATACTATCTTTGGTAATTCAGAAACAAAGCTGCATTTTTCTTTCAACTGTAATCACGTATATATGATGAATATACTGAGTGTGCATTGAAATAAACATATTTTGTACACATGGCGAGTTCAAATGACTTCTAATGAGATGGTACTGCACCTTTTCTGCATAAAATGTTTAATTTTTTAAATCTTCAAATTGATAAAGAGTGTGCACTGGGTGTGTTTTTCTTTTTTGTTTTTATTTAATTTAAGAAGGTGCTGTAAATTGAATCATTATGTATTCTATCATAATTATACAATACTGTCATATTTTGTATTTGCAACTTTTTTGTACTGTAAAAAAAAAAAAGAAAAAAAAAAAGCAAATTAACACAGACTTAGCATTTGGCATGTTTTCTCATTAAAGCCCCCAACTTGGAAACTCTGGGCTTAAGTTTAATCCTGAGTCTCCCACTCATAATTAGGACTTTGTAGAGACATTCATGTGCATTTAACTCGTAAATGCAATATCTCTGACATGCGTCATCGCACCAGCATTAACGAAAGACACACGGCCCAAAGCAGAGGTGTTAGTGTTGTTGTCAGCAGAGGTTTGCAGTGTAAGACTGATCACTAGTACTAGCGATACTTGACTAAACAGCCCTGCAGATCATCAGGCGACAGATTCATGAGTAACGAGGCAGTTATAAAAATAGCAACAGAAAGGTAAATTACAGCAGATAGAGAGAGAGAGAGAGAGAGAGAGAGAGAGGCTCGTGCAGTAATGCAGACGCTGGTCAATAATACATGAGGTGATCGTCTGGAGCTCTCACACACCGTCTCTATCAGACACGTGAACAGAGACAACTAACTAAAACATGCGCTGAGCACTTATAACACACACACGTTTACTTAGATATCTACTGGAGACTTTACATAGACTCAGGGTTTCTGCAGGGCTTATGATGGTTCATTTAACACTTTTTAAAGACCTTTTAAAGAGCAAGTCCAAAAAGAAAAAGAAAAAAAGGAAGGAAGGAACGAACGAAATTAAAGGAAACATAGTTCTGCGATATAGATAGCTGTTCGATCTGGCAGCGTGTTCTTAAACTGCTCCAAAACAACAAGATCCTCATACGATTCAACACCAACACGTAAAAAAACAACTCTAATTCAC
>JAFVLL020028632.1:0-5000 GCA_021397915.2 Tor tambroides | reverse complement strand
CAGCGCTGTTAGTGAACTGACTGGAGCTGAAGAACGACTCTACTGCTTTGGATTCGGCTCACTGTTGAAGTCTGTATCACTGATTCTGTTCCTTTTCCGTTTAATACTGTGAAGCTGCTGTGAATCTGTATTGTATAAAGCTCTATAAAGGTAAGGTGACATGTCATCTGCTCGTGTAAACAGCAGTTTTATTTGCTGATAAACTCAAGAGTGTGGTCTGCTGTGAACGGCCCCGGGAGCCGTGACAAACATTATTCCCTTATCAAGCGAGGGATGATTTTATAAAGCGGTTATAACAGAAACCGTATCTGCTGATGGTTCCAGTGCAGGCGTCTGCATCTCTCCTCAAGGAGCCGAGACACGCCTGAAGACTGAGAACCGGTCAGTTTCCTGTCACGAGGGTCGCCTACATCAGTGTTTCATACAGATTAATAAACTTAGTACATTATGTTGGAATTAAAATTTAAAAATATAAAAAATACTTTAAAAAAGTTACAAAACCCAATGTTAATTTTACTTATGTTTCCAAATTACGTCTCATGAAAATCCCATTAGTTTCTACTAATTTTTTATTTTTATATCTTGTTTTCATTTAAATTTTAGTTAAACTTTCCTTTTTTTAAAAGTAATTTTGTTCTTGTTTTTTTGTCATTTTTATTACTTTTTTTAATATGTCTATATACTTTTTATTAATTTTTCTTTCAGTTTCAGTTTGAATTATTTTAGTACATCAAGTTAAGCTAAAAAAAAAAGAGAAATGATGCCTTGGTAACCTTGGTAAACAAAAAAATAAAATAAAATAAAATAAATAAATAATAATACAAATGTAAAAAAATAAAAAAAATATTTTTTAAAAATATTTTATTTTATTTCAGTCTCACATGTGAGTGTTTTAGAAGAGATTTCAACAATGTTTCAAAGTGTGCTTAAATTGGCCGATATACCAAAATCTGCACACAAAGATAAGAGATCTTTAGATGAAATCAGATCATTGACTCAGTTGTGTTTGTATGTCTATTAAGAAACACCTGGATCAAACTGATACTTCAATTAAATATAATAGAGAACTGCTGAGCCGAAAGAGGAAGTTCTGAACAACACACTTCCTGTGGGTTGTTCATCCTACCCACAATGCTCTTCTCCAGTGATTTATGCACGCAGTATAATCTCCCCATATCTCTCAGCTCTAATAAATGACTGTAATGTCTCTCTGTTCTTCACCAATATCTATTCTCCTCTCATAATATTTCTTCTCTCTCTCCAGCGCTCCAGCAGAGTGACACTCGTTTCCTTCATTCATCTTATTTTATTATCTCTCCAGCTCATTATCATCTCCTCCTTTTTCTCTCAATCTTTCCCTTTATTCTCTCCTGCATCATTAGAGTGTTTTATCCTCCCTTCACTCATTCTGACTCCATCTGCATTCTGTCTGTTTTCATTTCTCTCTCTCCATCTTCTGTCCATTTCATCCTTATTAACGCAGTTTGTCGAGGTAAAGCCTTTTCCGACTCGGGCCAGAAAGAACTCCCCTAACACCATAGCAATCACCCACAATACCCTAGCAACCACCTAGAACACCATAGCGAGAGCAGATCAATGTGGTAAAACAATCAGAAGACATTAGCCACCACCCAGAACACCCTAGCAACTACCCAAAACACCCTAGCAACCACCTAGAACACCAATAGCAACCACTCAAAACAACCTAGCAACCACTTAGAACACCATAGTATCCACTTAGAACACCCTAGCAACCACCTTGAACACACTAACAACCACCTAGAACACCCTAACAACCACCTAGAACACAATAGTGACAGCAGATCAATGTGGTAAAACAATCAGAAGACATTAGCAACCACCCAGAACACCCTAGGAACTACCCAAAACACCCTAGCAACCACCTAGAACACCAATAGCAACCACTCAAAACAACCTAGCAACCACTTAGAACACCATAGTATCCACTTAGAACACCCGAGCAACCACCTTGAACACACTAACAACCACCTAGAACACCCTAGCAACCACCTTGAACACACTAACAACCACTTAGAACACCATAGCAACCACCTTGAACACCCTAACAACCACCTAGAACACAATAGTGACAGCAGATCAATGTGGTAAAACAATCAGAAGACATTAGCAACCACCCAGAACACCCTAGCGACTACCCAAAACACCCTAGCAACCACCTAGAACACCAATAGCAACCACACAAAACAACCTAGCAACCACTTAGAACACCATAGTATCCACTTAGAACACCCGAGCAACCACCTTGAACACCCTAACAACCACCTAGAACACTCTAGCAACCACCTTGAACACCCTATTAACCATCTAAAACACAATAGCAACCACTCAAAACAACCTAGCAATCACTTAGAACACCCTAGCAACCACCTTGAACACCCTAACAACCACCTAGAACACTCTAGCAACCACCTTGAACACCCTAACAACCACCTAGAAGACCTCAATGTCCTGTCAAAACTCCATAGCAACCACCCCAGCAAAGATCAAAGAACTCCTTAGCAACCCCCTGGCAACCGTCCAGAATATCTTGACAACATCCAACTAGATTTACACTGTCATAAGTATATGTGATTGGGGTTTGCCTGTGTAAGTCTATGACACCATGCTGGGGTGCTATGGGTTATTTTTCAAATAAGTAACACTAGTTCCTGTGTTTCTGATGTATTGAGTGACAGCTCTGGGGTTGCCATGTTGAGAGAAATCAGGAGTAAGAGCAGAGCGTTGTGTGTGAACATGATCTTACTGTAGATCTAGACTAAATATCAACATTATTTACTCATCTCACCTGCACAAAAACACATTCAGTGTTCCTCACAATCAATAAAAACACTCAAATGCAAACTCAGATAATGTAATAATTATGTTAAATAAGACAAATATAATTTATGTATTTAATCCCATTTTATTAACTGATGTATTTGCTGCTCACCTTTGATAATCCTATTCAACCATACAAATAAGCAAAAATAACACATTAGTGTTTGATTTGAGTCATTTCTGAATAGTGTTGATCTTTCTTCTCCTGCGTCATATTCTTCATGTGATTAGTTTGAGCGGCGCTCTCTACTGTACAGACCTGAATCTACATCTCCTTCAGCCTGAGCCGGATTCACTTCACTTTTGGTGTGAAAGGGCTTTATATTTGTGAAAGAAGAACTTTTTATATTAAAAACAAACAAGCAAGCCCTGCCCAGATTTAAAAAATAACTCAAAAGTAACGTAAGGCATTTCTTTCCATAAAAAGCAACTAAGTAACGTAATTAGTTACTTTTTTAGGGAGTAACGCAATATTGTAATGCATCACTTTTAACAGTAACTTTCCCCAGCACTGGCTGTTAGGGTGTTGGTTCTTCATCTGGAGCATCAGTTGTGTATGTTTGTGATGGTCTGTTGACCTCACCTTCCTCAGCAGCGAGACGAGGTCTTTGTGCCAGGATGAGCTGTACTGCACACTGACCGTACTGAACAGCTGCAGCAGAGACTCCACCGAGTTACTGGCGTGGATGTCGTACGGCCTCTGAGAGACAGACAGAGAGAGACATAAATGTGACCCTGGACCACAAAATCAGTCATAAGGGTCAGTTATACATCATATACATCATACGTCAAATATACATCATCTAAAGGCCGAATAAATGCACTTTTCATTGATGTATGGTTTGTTAGGATAGGACAATATTTGGCTGAGATACAACTATTTGAAAATCTGGAATCTGAGGGTGCAAAAAAATCTAAATATTGAGAAAATCTCCTTTAAAGTTGTTCAAATGAAGTTCTTAGCAATGCATATTACTAATCAAAAATGAAGTTTTCATATATTTACGGTAGGAAATTTACAAAATCTCTTCATGGAACATGATCTTAATATCCTAATGATTTCTGGCATAAAAGAAAAATTAATAATTTTATACCTGTGCTATTTATGACTGCTTTTGTGGTAGGAGGCTGTGTTGGGAAGGTTACTCTGGAAATGTAATAGGTTACAGATTACAAGTTACCCTATTTAAAATGTAGTAGTGTAACTATTTCAATTACTTTATTAAAGTAATATAACTGATTACATTTGATTACTTTTCTAAATTTTTAATGAATGTTTTCAACTGTTAATCATTTTGAAACATATAAAGCAGGCAGGGTTAACCTTATAGTAGTGCTCAACACTGATTATTACTGTCACTTACAAAATCCTTCATCACTTGAATTAAGATTAATTTAATTTTAAAGCACAGCCACCACAAAATCAGACTTCATCACCTCTTTTTACTTTGAGATCATTCTGAGGATAAATACAGGTTTAAAATCATAAAAAGAAATAGTTTAGTAACTATGATACTGCTTTTAAAATCAAATCTTTGCGTAGCTATGACAGCAAACACTGGAATCTAACAATGCCTTGGAAAAAAAACAGTTAATCATAAAAAGTAAAGCATATACATAAAACCAAATAGGAAATAAAACTTTTATCAAATAAGCATGTGTCCTATTCTGTGTCCTAAACTCCTGAAACATTGGTGTCTCAAATTTGAGAGCAGTCAATGCAATTTAGGAGAGAAATAAATTAAATCTGTATGTGGGAGTGTGCATGAATTTTTTTTAACCCCCTTTGTAATCGTTAACATTTTCATAAGTAACTGTAATTTAATTACACATTTTTTTCTCAGTAACTGTAACAGATTACAGTTATATTTATTTTGTAATTAAATTACGTAATTCTGTTACATGTAACTATGTAAGGTCTGTTTTTGGTTTTGGTTCATGTTCTTGTTATCATGTCTTTTATTTTGAAGTTCTGTTATGGTTCCTGTTTGTGTCATGCTTCCCTTGCCCTCATGTCTCTTTGCTATTGGTTCCCTTGTTCAATGAGTCATGTTCTGATTGGTTGTCATAGTCATGTGTCCTGTTTCCCATTGGTTGTTTCATGTCATGTGACCCTCATAGTTTTCTATAAGTTGCCATGT
>JAFVLL020028629.1:0-16813 GCA_021397915.2 Tor tambroides | reverse complement strand
ACATCGTTAGAAGAATGGCATCTACGCTAATATTAGTCTGTTTCTTTCTTATTCCGAGGTCACTGTAGCCACCCAGATCCAGACTGTATCCAGATAAGATGGTCACTGCAGCCACTCGGATCCAGTCCGTATCCAGATCAGATGGTGGATCAGCACCTAGAGATGACCTTTACAGCCCTGATCGATGAGCCCCAGAGACTGATCACCAGTGAAGACCCTGTATCCTAGAAGGCCATCGGGACAAGACCACAGGAACCAGACGAATCCTTTGCACAATCTGACTCTGCTGCAGCCTAGATTTAAACTGCTGATTTTGTCTGGCCAGAGGAGAATGACACTATTTCGACACACTATTTCCCCGTCTAAATAATGTAAAGCTGATATAAAGCCACACAGCTTTATATCAAGCTGATGTAAAGCTGCTTTGACACAATTTGCATTGCTAAAAGCGCTATACAAATAATAGTGACTTGGCTTGACTTGTGTGAACGTGCTCAGGAGAGTTGGACCGTGTGGTGGATCAGAGGTAAAAAACGATATAAATACTGTTCAGTTTCTTGCACAGACCGACTGTTTTGTGTCTTTAGACCTCAATGTATCTTCACAAGCTGCAGGGTTTAATTTGGTTTTGTCCGTGTATATATATTTTTTCTCTCATTGCCATGAGTCCCATTGACTGACATTATATGACTGACATTATATGACAAATTTTCATTTTTGGGTGAACTATCCCTTTAAAACATTTTTTTGTGTTTTGTTGCACAAAAAACAATTTACAACTTTAATTATGAAAATATTGATCTGCGTTGTGCGATCACGAGAGCATCACAGAGCATTTGTGCATTTGTCACACGATAGAAGACTCGCAACGCACATGAGTGAATGTTCACTATAGAGTACCATGACGCATGTGTTTGGATAATATTTCTGTAAATAAAATGGTAAATTATGTAGTTTTTTTTGTGCAAACAAAGCACTCACATCGCTTCATAAAACTGGATTCCTTTATGATATAGTTAATGACATGGATTACTTGATGTCTTCCCTACTGTTCTGGTCCTTGAATGTGTAAGATGCATGGGTGACTGTAGAGGGACAGAAAACTATCAGATTTCAATAACAAATTTCTTAATTTATGTTCCGAAGGTGAACGAAGGTCTTACAGGAATGGAACAACATAAGGGTGAGTAATTAAAAACAGAATTTTCATTTTTGGGTGAACTTTCCCTTTAAGACCCCACCTATGGATCCAACTGTATGTCACATGATTCACTTGCATCTAGCCAAAAACTGTGATGCGTCATATTTGGCAATACTGTTAACACAGGTGAAGAAAGATATTGTGTTATCTGAGAATAAAATTACCTACTTGATTAAGTATTTTAAGTATTTCAAATACAAAATATGGTCTCTCAAAGTATTTAATTACAAATAATATTTGATTTTTCCTTTGTCCATCAAAATACAAATTACAAAATACTCAAAAGTAATTAAATAATTAAATATGTAATTTAAATACATTTAATTAAAATACTGCCCAAATCTGATTGTCGCTAGGCTGTTTTGCAAAAACTGTATTTTCCACAATCTTTTCAACATTGAAGTACATCATAAATCATTTTTCCAAAGGTATACTTAAAGCTGTTTGAATCATGCAGTTGCAGTTATTTGTGGAATTATCTGCTTTACGTGGGTTGTGCATTGGACGGCTCCTCAATGCGGATGAATCTAATGTTTTGAGGTGTATGTGTAGGCTGTCAGTCAACGCACCAGTGTGGATATTCTCTGTACTTTGGAATAACAGATTCTATGTCTTGGAAGGATGTCCAAAATAAGAAGTTTCACTGGAAAATGTCTTCTGAACAAGTAACATGTCTGGCAGTTTTGTTCTGAGCAACTGAAAAAAAAAAAAAAAACAGTAAATCGCGCTATCAGTGGTGATGAAATCTAACGATCGCAAAATTAGTTCAGAGCATGTCAAATCATGCAAATTATTATTATTGTTATACTTTGTTCTCAAACAGCATTATGCAACATCAGCGTGACTATGTGTATTTAGTGTGTATTAGCGTTACATGATGTTTTCTTAACAAGGTTCGGAAGGAGCACAATCAGATAATCAGTCTGGCCCAACAATGCAGATCTGTACGATCTATTCTTCACCCTGCAAATTAGCCAACCTCACTCCTAAATCCACTCCAGCTGCCAAGGCCAATAGATCGAGCAAAGCCCCAAACTCGCCTCGCTCGACACTATCATCATCCCTCACAAGACCCGGCTCTCCTCAAGTGTTGGGTCGCAGTGGCAGGCCTCAAACGAGCCTGGGCCTCGCCCCAGTTCTCACCGCAGCAAAATATCACTCACTTCCCGCTTCGGCTCAACTTTTCACCACAGCTCTTCTGGCCAAAGCGCCGCATGTAGCCGGGCCTCCAGCTCTCGTAGCAGTCGCTAGCGTGAGGCTGCCTCTGCTAGCGGTGAAGGCCGTGTTGCAAATTAATTTTTTTAGGTAAAGTCGCTAAAGGCAGGTCGTTTGTGGCTAAAAGTTGTTAAACGACGTGATGACATTATGGATGTTGATGTCATTTTTATAACCATCAGTGTTAATTTCGTCAACAAAGACGACGACAAAAAATATTCGTTAACGAACCTTTTTTCTGTGACTAAGACAAGACGTTGACGAGCTAAAACTAATATCTGATGATAAAAACTATGACGAAATTTATGCTGCGTCTTTGTTAACAAGACAAGATGAGACTAGAATGTTATTTGAGGACTACCGGACATTCAAAATATGGTCAATCATCATTATCCACAAAACAAAAATTAATCTTATCCGTTTTATCTACCCATTTATTGAAATGCAGTTTATAAATTAAATAAAGGGAAAATGCTGGTGAAAAATACAGAAAGTTTGAGTAATTCCAGTGTGCATTCTAGGCACATTGCGTCATGGTTACATAATGACATTAACATCCAATGATGTCGCGACGTCCTTTAACAACTTTTAGCAACAAATGACCTGCCTTTAGCGATTTTACCTGAAAATTATTTGGCAACACTGGTGGTCTGCACCGCCTCGCGCTAGCATCTGGAAACAGAAGCTAGAGGCCCGGCTGCATACGGCGCTGAGCCGGAAGAGCCGCGGTGACAGGCTGAGCTGAAGCGGGAAGCGAGTGAGTCTTTGCAGCGGTGAGAACTGGGACGGGGCCCAGGCTCGTTGAAGGCCTGCTGCTGCGACCCAACGCTCGTGGAGAGCCGGGTCTTGTGCAGGACAATGGTGGTGTCGAGTGAGGGGAATTCGGGGCTTTGCTCAATCTATTGGCCGCCTTGGCAGCTGGAGTGTATTTAGGAGTGAGGTTGGCTGGTTTGCAGGGTGACGAATAGATCGTGCAAATCCGCTTTGTTTACCCTCCGCAAGGAAGGTGCGTCGGAATTAATCAGCGTTTGGCTTAAATACGATACACTTTCCGATCGGAGGAATTGTTGGCACAGATGATATCCGTATGTCCGAATGATAAGAGGATGCTGGGGAAGAAGTTTGGAAGTGACGCCGGTGGAGGCGAGGTTAAGTCTCGGCGTCGTGGAGAGCGTATGGCTGGTCGAGCAGAGGGCAGCGGCCGCGACAAAGCCTGGAGCTCGGCGGCCGTGTCTGGCAGAGAAGGTGCGATCCTGGGGCCAGCAGATCGGCCGGAGGGTCCGAAAAATCCCCAGTATAGGTCTCGTTGTTTGGACAGGACAAGTTGAGTCTGTGATATAATGGCAAAAGGTGCAAACTGAACGCTGATTAACCGTCAAAGGATATAGGTATGTCAGTTATATTTATACCTATGGTGTTGATTAACTTGAGCGCGCTCCTCTTGTGTTAATTAGGCTAAGTATCTGACACGCTCCTCCCGAACTTTAATAAAACATCATTAAAGCTTCAATACCACAATCGCATACACATCCATAAAGCCTCTTATAGCTATGTGAAAATAAGTGTACAAATGGAAGAGTTCTTTGTTGGAGCTTAGCTGATGGTCTGAATGAGAGAGAGGGAGAGAGAGATACAGAGCGTGTGCAGAGCAGGGCGACCTGAGGAACAGGATTGAGAACTGCTGCTTTAGAACATTGATTTTGAAACTTGTAAATCCATTAGAATTGTTAGAAGACAGAATCGTGATTCATATATGAATAGATCCTCTTCTCTAAAGCAGCACAACATGGCCTCGCCCCCTTTGCTGCATATTTCTGGGGGCGGGGTTTATCTGGGTTTGTGATGTAAGGAACCGGGGTAGTAGCTCGTTGTAGTCCCCACGAGCCGTTTTTGTAGGCATTAAACTTCCAGAATTTTAAAAGACGTTTGCATTGAACTTTCGGTGCCACAACTTTGCAGATATTGTTTATGCTCAAACAGCAACATTACACACTAACTAGCGTTAAAAAAGTGAAATCGCAATCAACTACCCCTTTAAAAGTCTCTAACCCAAACCAATCATCGCTCAATCCCTTTGAGACACACTCTCCAAGACTCACCCCTGAGTCTGACCTTCCGGCAGTTTTTTTGTCTTCAAGTAACTTTGTCGATTCGCTTTGGACTCTCCAATCTTCAGAAGAACCCGACGAAAGCCTCCAGCTCACTCCTACTGAACTCATCAAGAACCTCTGTTGTCTACCGCATCCGGACTTTTATTCAGCAACAAAGCCAATGCATGTAACCGTTTCCAACTTGTTAGATGCGTGTATAAGTTTCGGCCCCTTTGTTAAGGTGATTTTTGATTCTATGATGATTCTCATTAGGTTGTGGTTAACTGATGCTAAATACTCAGAATCAGAATCAGAATTAGCTTTATTGCCAGGTATGTTTGCACATACGAGGAATTTGTTTTAGTGACAGTAGCTCCACAGTGCAACAGAATGACAGCGACAGGACAGAACATAGATAAAAAAAATTATGTACAAATATACAAAATGGACAATGTGCAAAATAGCACAAACACAATATACAAAATATACAATTTAGTATGTACAGGTATGTTAGGTGCAAATTTGAAATGTATTATGTATGTGTATTAAATAAAAAATAAAAATAAAAAGTATGATAGTGTTGTGTGTTTAATGTTTATTGTTAAGAGTTCAAATGTTCATGTGATGGATTGCCTGAGGGAAGAAACTGTTCCTGTTTCTGGCCGTTCTGGTGTTCAGAGCTCTGTAGCATCGACCAGATGGTAACAGTTCAAAGAGGGAGTGTGTTGGATGTGAGGGGTCCAGAGTGATTTTACCAGCCCTTTTGCTCACTCTGGATGAGTACAGTTCATGGAGAGTAGGGAGGGTTGTACCAATGATTCGCTCAGCAGTCCTGACTACTGAGGTCAGATTTGGTAGCTGAGCTGAACCAGACAGTTAATGAAGTGCAGAGGACGGATTCAATGATGGCAGAGTAGAACTGTTTCAGCAGCTCCTGTGGCAGGTTGAACTTCCTCAGCTGGCGAAGGAAGTACAACCTCTGCTGGGCCTTTTTGACAATAGGTGAATGTGAATGTCCCACTTCAGGTCCTGAGAGATGGTGCTGCCCAGGAATCTGAATGACTCCACTGTTGTTACAGTGCTGTTCATGATGGTGAGTGGGGGGAGTGCAGGGGGGTTTCTCCTGAAGTCCACGATCATCTCCACTGTTTTGAGCGTGTTGAGCTCCAGGTTGTTAAGACTGCACCAGACAGCCAGCTCTTTAACCTCCTGTCTGTAAGCAGACTCGTCACCGTCCTGGATGAGGCCGATCAGTGTGGTGTCATCTGCAAACTTCAGGAGCTTGACAGAGGGGTCTTTAGATGTGCAGTCGTTGGTGTAGAGGGAGAAGAGCAGTGGGGAGAGAATGAGGCCATGAGGGGCACCAGTGCTGATCGTACAGGTGCTAGATGTGTATTTTTCCAGCCTCACTAGCTGCTGCCTGGTTGTCAGGAAGCTGTTGATCCACTGACAGACGGAGGTGGGCATGGAGAGCTGGGTTAGTTTGGGCAGGAGGAGTGATGGGATGATCGTGTTAAAGGCCGAGCTGAAGTCCACAAACAGGATCCTCACATAAGTCCCTGGTCTGTCTAGATGTTGCAGGATGAAGTGCAGTCCCATGTTGACTGCATCATCCACAGACCTGTTTGCTCTGTAGGCAAACTGCCGGGGGTCCAGAGATGTCCTTCAGATAAGCCAAAACCAGTTTTTCAAATATCTTCATGACCAAAGATGTTAGAGCCACAGGTCTGTAGTCGTTAATTTCTGTTATCTTAGGTTTCTTTGGGACGGGATGATGGTGGAGCGTTTGAAGCATGAGGGGACTTTGCACAGCTCCAGTGATCTGTTGAAGATCTGTGTGAAGATGGGAGCCAGCTGGTCAGCACAGGATTTCAGACAGGCTGGTGTCACACCGTCTGGGCCTGGTGCATTTCTCCTCTTGTTCTTTCTGAAGAACATCTTCACTTATTTTCAGTGCAGGAGTGGGGGAGAGGAGGGTTGCAGGAAGTGTGAATGGTGTTTTTTCAAGCCTGCAGTAGAACGCATTCAGATCGTCTGCCAGTTGTTGATTCTCCACAGTGCTGGAGGATGGTGTCTTGTAATTGGTGATGTCTTTCAGACCTTTCCACACTGAAGCCGTGTCACTGGAAGAGAATTGGATCCTTAGCTTATTGGAATAATTCCTCTTTGCCACTCTGATCTCCTTTTCCAGTGTGTATTTGGCCTGTTTATACAAGACTCTGTTCCCATTCCTGTAAGCATCTTCTTTGGCCTGACGGAGCTGTCTGAGTTTTGCAGTGAACCATGGTTTGTCGTTGTTATAAGTTAGATGAGTCCTGGTAGGAATGCACATATCTTCACAGAAACTGATATATGCCTAACAGCCTTCCAGTCTCTATTAGAACAATTGCAACAGAATCACTTTTTAAAACAAGGCTTAAAGCCTACCTCTTTGAGAGGGCTTTTAGTGTATGAGCCAACAGGAGTTTATCATTTCAGATTATTATTTGTTTGTCTTGTTTTTACAATTTTATGAACTTTGATTCCTTTTAAACTATATTGTTCAGCACAATGGTCAACCATCGTTGTTTTATTGTGCTTTATAAATAAAATAAATTAAATTAAATTAAATATATGATGTTACGGTCTCTGTGAGCTCGTCCGGATTGTTTGCAGCAGCTTCAAAAGCAGCAGCTCTGTCTCATTAGTCCATCTCTTTACAGCCCTTAATTCAGGTTTAGCTGATTTCAGTTTCTGCCTGGAGGTCGGAATAAGATGAACCAAACAGTGATCCGAGAGTCCTAAAGCTGCCAGTGGGACAGAGTGATGTGCATCCTTTATTGCTGTGTAACAGTGATTCATTATATTACTGTCTCTGGTGGGACATGTAACATGCTGTCTGTATTTTGGCAGTTCACGGGAGAGATTTGCTTTATTAAAGTCCCCTAGAATGATTAAAACAGAGTCCGGGTGTTGTTGTTCTGTGTCTGTGATCTGATCAGCGAGTTTCTGTAAAGCTGAACTCACGTGCACTTGCGGTGGAATGTAGACACGAGAATGAAGGAGCAAAACTCCGGCGGCGAGTAGAAAGGTTTACAGTTGATGAAAAGCGTTTCTAGATCTGAACAGCACATCTTCTTTAACACTGTTACATCTGTACACCACCTTTCATTGATGTAGAAGCATGTCCCGCCGCCGCTTGATTTCCCCGTTGATTCTGCGTCGCGATCTGCTCTGATCAGCTGAAAGTTTGGCAGATGAAGGGCGCTGTCCGGGATGGCGTCATTCAGCCAGGTTTCCGTGAAACACAGAGCAGCAGAGTTTGAAAAGTCCTTGTTTAACCGGGAAAGCAGACGAAGTTCATCCGTTTTGTTAGGTAGAGAGCGGAGATTCGCCAGATGGATGCTAGGCAACGGCATTCGAAATCCGCGCTGTCTAAGCTTCAGGAGCGCGCCGGCTCGCTTCCCCCCTCTGCGCGTCCTGAAGCGTCTAAGCAGTGCCGCAGCTCCGCCAACTACTATGTTCAGCAAAACATCCAAATAATCGAAAACCAGTTGGAGATTTTGTGGTGTGTTCTGCCAAATGTTCAGCAGTTCTTCTCTGGTGAAACTGATCGTGTTTGACAAACAAAAAACAGGAAAAACTAACAAAAACACTTAAACAACTGGAGAGCGAAGCACAATGGCTACCACGAGCAGCGCCATCTTGAGATACTGCCATTCTTTGTTCTTCCTTCATTCTGTATATATGTGTTTTGCTTAGTCTAGTTGTATGTTAGCTGTAGTTTCATTTATTAAATCCATTTTATTCGCAATTGATTGCCTCTGTGTGCTGCTCACAATTCGGAGTCACAGACTGTTGATCCTGATACATGCTAAGTTACTGCTAGTATTGAATAAAGTAGGAAAGCTTTTCTTTCTTGGCCAGGAAAATAAACTTTACTAGAATTGATAAATGATTATATTGTCTATTCAGTGGATGAACAGATTACATAATTGTAATATTGATTCTGCTACAGTTAATTTTGAGATTTGATCTATATTTACCAGTTATAATTAATCATTGTGTTAGACTTTAACATTGTCCTTCGTTTTGACTTTAAAGATTCCATCATAATCTATTATATACCATCATTTTAATTTTCATATTTATAATAACATTTAATTGCTTTTATTTTTGTTCACATTTTCATTTTTAGTAATGAACCTACAGGGTGAGCATATTAGGTTTATGCATTTATTTATGATAAAAACCAATGAACAGAGACTGTGTGTCACTTTTCATGTTAAACACCACACCCTGCAGTGACAGCGGAGGCCACTAAAAACAACAAAATATGCTAGGGCTGGGCATAAAAAAATAGACTTCTCTATTTTAATAGATTCTCATATTTATGAACCTATATCAATTCTTAAATCCCAATCGATGCTTTTTTCAGTTGATGAATGAACCGTACGTATACTGCGCCTCCCATCCAGTAAATCGCAATAGGCTAAGTTTTGTGCGTTGTTACTTTTGATATGAAACAAAGTCTCAGATTTCAAATTCTGTCCCTTTTATTAGGCAATTTCAAGCAATAAATACTGTTTTGGCACTCTAATGTGGCGTGATAGATCACTGTAGCCACCTCAGATCAAGCGAAGCGCTCAAAGTGCTTTTGTTTTACTAGTGGCTGACCCTGTGCGTAATCAAAGGCATAACAAAAGACTAGTGACAGTTTTATTTGTTTTGGAGGCTGATGATCCCGCATTGCCACTAACTGGACAGGGGTGGGAATTACATTTACAAATTACAATAGGGCACCCTCAGTGTAATCTGTCAAAGTGACAGACGGCCTTCAGATTTTTCCGTCTCTGCTAAAAAAATTCTATCAATGATGGAAAATTTTTGGTTAATGTGACCTCTGATGAATAAATAAATAAATATATATACAGTCATGGCCAAAAATATCGGCACCCTTGGTAAATATGATCAAAGAAGGCTGTGAAAATTAATCTGCATTGTTAATCCTTTTGATCTTTTATTTAAAAAAAAATCACAAAAATCTAACCTTTCATTGGATAATAAGAATTTAAAATGGGGGGAAATATCATTATGAAATAAATATTTTTCTCAAATACACGTTGGACACAATTATTGGCACCCCTAGAAATTCTTATGAGTAAAATATCTCTGAAGTATATTCCCATTCATATTCATAATTTTGAGCACTCCAGGGTGATTATGAACATGAAATTATCCAGCCATGGTTTCTTGTTTCACAGAAATATAAATAGGAGGGAAAACAAAGGCCAAATTCCCTTAATCATCCATCACAATGAGAAAAACCAAAGAATATATTTCTGATGCGCAGCAAAATATAATTGAGCTTCACAAATTAGTGAAGTGGCTTTAAGAAAAGAACTAGAGCAGTGAAAATTCCCATTTCCACCATAAGGGCAATAATTAAGAATTTCCAATCAACATAAAATGTTACGAAACTGCCTGGAAGAGGACGTGTGTCTATATCGTCCTGATGCATGGTGGGAAGGAGAGTTTGAGTGGCTAAAGACTCTCCAAGGACCACAGCTGGACAATTGCAGAAATAGTTGAGTCTTGGGGTCAGAAAACCTTTAGAAAATTGTCAAACAGCACCTACATCACCACATTGTCAGTCCTGTGTTGTTTCCCCTCCTCTTGTGACCTTATTTGGACTTCCAGTTCCGTTCCTCGTTTCATGTAATTAGTTTATTAGTTCCCAGCCCTGTGTTGTTAATTATCTAGTTTAGTTTCCTGTTTATAAGCCCTGTGTTTCCCTGCCTCTGTGTCTGGTGTTAATTGTCATCCTGATCGTCTTTCCATGTTCTTCGATGTCTCCAGCGATTCCTCAGTTTTTGTAAATAAAGTCTATGTTATTGAAAGAAGTTCCTCGCCTCCTCGTTCCCTTCTCCTGAGTGGATTGTGACACACATGTTGTTTGGGAGGGTTTCAAGAAAAATTCTCCTAGCTCATCCAAAAACAAACTCCAGCATATTCAGTTATCAGACAGGACTGGAGCTTCAAATGGCACTGGCTTCTATGATCAGATGAAACTAAAAAAAAAAAAAAAAGAGCTTTTTAGCAGCAAACACTCAAGATGGGTTTGGTGCACACAGGGATAAACAGTACCCCATGTGTACAATGAAATATACTGCTGTATTTTTGATGTTGTGGGCCTATATTTCTGGTCCCGGAGGTCCCGGACATCTTGTTTAGACACATGGCATCATGGATTCTATCAAATACCAACAGATAAAAAAATCAATAAGTGACTGACTCTGTTAGTAATCTTTTACTGGGCCGTGTTTGGATCTTCCAACCATACAATAATCCAAACACAAACCTCAAAAACAATACAAAAATGTGTCACTGAGCACAACACCAAGCTTCTGCTATGGCCATTCCAGTCCTCTGACCTGAACCCTGTAGAAAATGAGTGAGGTGAACTGAAGAGATGAAGCACCATCATGGAGCTGGGAATCTGAAGGATCTGGAGTGATTCTGGATGAAGGAATGGCCTCTGATCTCTTGTCAGCTGTTCTCTAACCTCATCAGGCATTATAGGAGAAAATTTAGAGCTGTTAAACTGGAAAATGGAAGTTTCAAAAAGTATTGAATAAAAGGGTGCCGTTAATGTGGCCAATGTGTATTAGACAAAAAACATTTATTTCAATGACATTTCCCCCCCATTTTAAATTCTTATTATCCAATGAAAGGTTAGATTTTTGTGATTTTTTTTTAAATAAAAGATCAAAAAGATTAACAATGCAGATTAATTTTCACAGCCTTCTTTGATCATATTTACCAAGGGTGCTGATATTTTTGGCCATGACTGTATACAAACATACATACATACATATATATATATATATATATATATATATCATTATGATAAACAATTAATTTATTATGTATACAAGGTGCATCTCAATAAATTAGGATGTCGTGAAAAAGTTCATTTTTTCTTGTAAGTTATTTCAAAAAGTGAAACTTTCATATATTTTAGATTCATTGCATGTAAAGTAAAACATTTTAAAACGTTTTTTTTGTTTTAATTTTGATGATTAGAGCTTACAGCTCATGAAAGTCAAAATCCAGTATCTCAAAATATTAGAATATTTTTATTTGAGTTTCATTAAATGACCATCCCTACAATATAAATTCCAGGTATCTCTTGTTCTTTGAAACCACAATAATAGGGAAGACTGCTGACTTGGCAATGGTCCAGAAGACAATCGCTGACACCCTCCACAAAGAGGGTAAGTCACAGAAGGTCATTACTGAAAGGAGTGACTGTTCACAGAGTGCTGTATCAAAGCATATTAAATGCAAAGTTGGCTGGAAGGAAGAAATTGGGTAGGAAAAGGTGTTCATGCAACAGATATGACTGCAAGCTTGAAAATACTGTCAAGCAAAGCCAATTCTAACACTTGGAAGAGCTTCACAAGGAGTGAACTGAAGCTGGAGTCAGTGAATCAAGTCACCACCACGTTCAGATGTCTTCAGGAAAAGGGCTACCAAGCCACTTCTGAAACAGAAACAACGTCAGAAGCATCTTACCTGGGCTAAGGAGAAAAAAACTGGACTGTTCCTCAGTGGTCCAAGGTCCTCTTTTCAGATAAAAGTAAATTTTGCATTTCATTTGGAAATCAAGGTCTGTAGTCTGGAGGAAGAGTGGAGAGGCACAGAATCCAAGCTGCTTGAAGTCCAGTTGAAGTTTCCACAGTCAGTGATGATTTGGGCTGCCATGTCATCTGCTGGTGTTGGCCCACTGTGTTTTCTGAAGTCCAGTCAACGCAGCCATCTACCAGGAAATTTTAGAGCACTTCATGCTTCCTTCTGCTGACAAGCTTTTGGAGATGCTGATTTCATTTTCCAGCAGGACTTGGCACCTGCCCACACTGCCAAATGTACCAAAAGCTGGTTCAATGACCATGGTGTTACTGTGCTTGATTGGCCAGCAAACTTGCCTGACCTGAACCCCATAGAGAATCTATGTGGTATTGTCAAGAGGAAGATGAGAGACACCAGACCCAACAATGCAGATGACCTGAAGGTCGCTATCAAAGCAACCTGGGCTTCCATTACACCTGAGCAGTGCCACAAACTGATCCCCTCCATGCCACGCTGAATTAAAGCAAAAGGAACCCCTACTAAGTATTGAGTACATATAGAGTAAATGAACATACTTTCCAGAGGGCCAACAATTCCCTAAAAAAATTTTTTATTGGTCTTATGAAGTATTCTAATTTGTTGAATTGGTGGGTTTTTGTTAAATGTGAGCCTAAATCATCACAATTAAAAGAACCAAAGACTTAAACTACTTCAGTCTGTGTGCACTGAATTTATTTAATACACGAGTTTCACAATTTGAGTTGAATTACTGAAATAAATGAACTTTTCCATGACATTCTAATTTATTGAGATGCACCTATATATATACACACACACACACACAGTATATATTTTGAAAATATTTACATGCATTTACACGTCTATATTTATATTCATATAATTTACTGTATATTATAAATAAATATATTTATTTAATATATAAAAATTGGTTGAACGATCTCAATAATTTGATATTTAGCCCCTGAAATGCAAATGTTCCCAGGGACATCCCATCAAACAACATGTATTTTACCCCCTGGAACGCGTTTTTTTACTTGGGAAGAGTTCCGGGAGACCATGGAAGAGGACTATCGGTCGGCCTCAAAGAGATTTTGGCAAACCGTCCGGCGCCTCAGGAAGGGGAAGCAGTTTTTCGCCAACACTGTTTATTGTGGAGGTGGGGAGCTGTTGACCTCAACTAGGGATGTTATTGGGCGGTGGAAGGAGTACTTTGATGATCTCCTCAATCTTACTGACATGCCTTCCGTTGAGTAAGCAGAGTCGGGGAATGCAGTGATTGACTCGCCCATCACCCTAGCTGAAGTCACTGAGTTAGTCTGCAAGCTCCACAGGGGCAAGGCATCGGGGGTGGATGAGATCCGCCCTGAATACCTCAAACCTCTGGATGTGGTGGGGCTGTCTTGGCTGACACGCCTCTGTAACATCGCATGGAGGTTGGGAACAGTGCCTCTTGACTGGACAACTGGGGTAGTGGGACAACTGGAGGGTGTGTTCCAACTATAGGGGGAATCGCACTCCTCAGCCTCCCCAGAAAAGTGTATGCCAGGGTACTGGAGAGGAGAATCTGGCCAATAGTAGAACCTCGGATTCAGGAGGAACAATGCAGTTTTCATTCAGGCCGTGAAACACTGGCCCAGCTCTACACTCTCACTAGGGTGCTCAAGGGTTTGTGGGAGTCTGTCTGACCAGTCCACATGTGCTTTGTGGACCTGGGGAAGGCATTCGACCATGTCCCTCGTGGCATTCTGAAGGAGGTTTTTCTGGGAATATGGGGTCCGAGGCACTCTGTTATGGGCAGTCCGGTCTCAGTGCGACCAGAGCAGGAGCTTGGTTCGCATTGCCGGCAGTAAGTCAGACTTATTCCCGGTGCATGTTGGACTCCAGCAGGGCTGCCCTTTGTCACCGGTTCTGTTCATTATTTTTATGGACAGAATTTCTAGGTGCAACCTTGGCCCGGAGGCGGTCTGCTTTGGGGATCTGCTATTTGCAGATGATGTAGTACTGTTGGTTTCATCGGGCCTGGACCTTCAGCATTCATTGGGACGGTTTGCAGTCGAGTGTGAGACAGCGGGGATGAGAATCAGCACCTCCAAGTCTGAGGCCATGGTGCTTGACAGGAAAAGGGTGGCTTGTCCTCTCCAGGTTGGAGGAGAGTTCTTGGCCCAGGTGGAGGAGTTCAAGTATCTTGGGTTCTTGTTCATGAGTGAGGGAAGGATGGAACGTGAGATTGACAGACGTATTGGTGCAGCGGCAGCAGCAATGCGGTCAATGTACCGGTCTTTTGCGATGAAGAAAGAGCTGAGCCAAAAGGCGAAGCTCTCGATTTACCGGTCAATCTACGTTCCTACTCTCACCTATGAGACCCAAAGCTCCTAACCGAAAGAACAAGATCTCAGATACGAGCGGCCGAAATGAGCTTCCTTCGCAGGGTGGCAGGGGGCACCCTTAGAGATAGGGTGAGGAGCTCTGTCACACGGGAGGAGCTCAGAGTAGAGCCACTGCTCCTCCACATCGAGAGGAGCCAGCTGAGGTGGCTCGGACATCTGTTTTGGATGCCTCCTGGACGCCTACCTGGGGAGATGTTCTGGCCTTGTCCCACCTGGAGGAGGGCCTGAGGAAGACCCAGGACACGCTGGAGGGACTGTCTTTCGGCTTGCCTGGGAACGCCTTGGGATTCCGCCGGAGGAGCTGGAGGAAGTGTCTGGGGAGAGGGAAGTCTGTAATTCCTTGCTGAGACTGCTGCCCCCATGACCCGGCCCCAGATAATAGGTTGATGATGGATGGATGGATATATGACAATAGAATAAATATAATAACATATTACAAAAATATAATATTACTTTGCATACGGTGTTGCCAGGTCCGTGGTTTTTCTGTGGAACTGGGATACTTTAACACTGTTGCCGCGGGTTGAAGCGACCCCAATAATGGGATATTTAGCCCCTGGAATGCGAATGTTACCAGGGAAACCACATTAAAAAACATGTATTTTACCCCCTGGAATGCAATTGGGCTAGTTTTGGGTTAGTTTTGAGTAGCAATTGGGTGGGTTTTGTTGTGAAAACCTGGCAACCCTGCTTATATAGTACTTGTAATAGTGCTTATTATTAACACAAGCATGCGCTGATAGGCCTGAAGTGAATTAACCCTGAAACATAACCTACACCGGAGCAGGTTATGTTCAGAGAATAAGTTGTGAGAGAGTTACCTTTGTTTTTGGAACCGAAAGCTGAGTTTATCCGCTTACTTTCCCTTAAACATACCCAGTTATGTCAGATAACCTGCTTTCTGGAATATCCCCCAGGTCAGCTCCCACCTACCATGAAGTTGATAGGTGTTCAAAAGGTGTTTCTGCTAAGTCAAAGCAGATTAATTCAAGAAGTATAAAATTGTATAAATAATGTAAAGTAGTACAGTAAATTACACTAAAGATACTTCAAGTGGATCCATTTTAACACAACTAAATATATTAAAATGTACTACAGTTAGCTTAAAGTTAATCTTAAACATATGATCTTAAGCACTTAACATACTTGAAGTTCTTCCAAAATGACACATTTATTATGCACTTAGTTTAGTATAATAAAAATATAATAAGTGCATAGATATTAGTACAACTTAAGTGTGTTTCTTTTTTTTCTGGGGATATAACTGGGTAATCTAGGTCTAGTAATTGCACAATCTGTGCATTTATGCAGTGGCTTATTCTTCCTGAGGCATGGCCACATCCTGTGTGATGGGTGACAAACAAGTGTACGAACAACATAAGATCAAATAAACAAATGTACATCTAGATGATGTGATGGCTTTTTTGAGCAAAGTCTGCAAGGCAAGAACAGAATCTGAGCCTTTTGTGGTTTCTTTAGCTGCTAGTCTTGCAACCATTTTGCAAAATGCAAATTTGTTTTGGTCCTCAGTTCAACCAGCACCTTGATGGACTGATGTAGATCATGATGCACGATGTCAATCTACAAATTTTCTCCTTTCCAAAATGCCTACATTATTTTTCATCTAACATTTAAATATTTTTAAATATGCTTTTATTAATAAATTGACAACTTTTTTTGTGTTTGTAACATATAGATTTTTATCTCTTAAAATGTTATTTTATTTTACTGATATTTGTAAAAAATGTTTTCTCTGCTTTGAGGCCATATTTACTTTACTATAGGTTATTACTTTACTATAGGTTAGGGGTGGACGATTTTATCATTTATTTATTATTCATGCAACAATACTTATTACTGTAATAGTCTCCATTAGGAATTCCTATATGATAAGAACTTTAAGAACCTGCTTAATGTTTTAATGTGACTTTGTAAAAGGTTAACTACTATACTAAATGTAATAGGACTGCTTCCTTTATGTGCTTTGTTTGCATATTTCCAGGGGTGTAGCCATCATTTCAGAAGTGAGGGGGACAGAAATGTCAAATGTATAAAATAATATTTTTTTTCTGACTTTTGTCTGACTGACAGGTTTTATTTTTTCTTATCTCTTAGTTTTAATTGTTGGACAATAACCATTTCATTTCATTCTGTAACCTACTTTTTCTACAGATCTGTGTAGCCTAGTGTATGCGATCTCACGGCAATTCGTACATATTTTACGAGGTGGCTAATTCGTACGAATTCGTACGACCTCACTCGTACAAATTCATACGATTTTTGCCAAA
>JAFVLL020028628.1:0-16441 GCA_021397915.2 Tor tambroides | reverse complement strand
TCTAAAATGACGTTTTGGAATTAGCAACGGAGACGATGGATGAGATGCGGAAGAAATAATCCTACTCACAATAGCGATTTAAGTACAAAAACTGGCCGAATCCCTTGAAATATATCATCTGATCAATGTGTTGAGGTGTGGCAACCGTAGTATAAGCGGAATAATTGACTCCGGACTGTTGAATTATTAGAAAAATAATGCACACGCATCACCACCTCGGGTGTGCATTATTTTTCTAATAATTCAACGGCCCGTCGTCAATTATTCCTTACATATTTTTCACATCAGTCTATACACTCAATACTCCATAATGACAAAGCAAAAAACATATTTGTGATAACTCTGCAAATTTATTGAAAAACAAAAATTACTTGACTCTCCAGTGTCACATGATCCTTCAAAAATCATTCTAATATTCTGATTTGGTGCTAAAAACATTTCTTGTTATTATCAATGTTGAAAAGAGTTGTATTGCTTAATATTTTTGTAGAAACCATGGTAAAAAAATTTCCAGAATTAATTTCTATCGAAAACAGATAGATAGACAGATAGATAGATCCTTTTGTAGACAATGAATAAATGCTGTCAGTTCATCCTATCAAATAAACAAAATGAGTTTTCTGTTTGTGAACCTCATAGACACCTGTGAACTTGCGAGCAATCCAGACTGTTCCAATATCAGATAAGAGAGAAACAATAGCTTACTCTCGATACAATCTCTCTAAAGTGTCCTCTTGATTTTTTAGATTGCCCCTGTGCTATCTGCTAGTGGACTATCTTTAGATCCTGTCACCAGTGTTGGTGCACTGGCTTAGGAAAAAACAAGGTGCCATCTAGGTGCTAATCTGTAAAAAAAAAATCCCTCTGAATGTGGGGTGTATATTGCATATGCCACTTCAACCGCAGAGACAGAGAAAGTGAGCCGGCTTTTAATGTTTTTAGACTTCCAGCACATTCTCTTTTACTCGGCTGCACACATTCGGAAATGCGATCGAATGTGACCTTTTTTCCTACACAGAAGTGGGAGTATGTTTTTGAAGAGTTCATCTCAAAGCCTTTGACTTGATTACTCAAGCTGTGTTGTTTGTGCTTCCAGGCATCATAAAAGACAGAGAAACACGGAAAATAGCAGTTTGAGAGCTTCTATTCATGTGGCAAAATCACAGGTCAATGACAGAGCTGAAAAGCTCATTATCATTGCAGAAAAAAATAATAATTAAAATGAATCGAAACGAAACCATTAAATGAGCAGCCTATAAGATTACGTGTTAAAAATGTTCTAGTTTTCTAGCCTGAATTTCTAGGAAGGAATCCTTCAAAATGTGTCTGTAAGTAAACCGAGATACTACCCAGGCGACCTTGGCACAGAGCGAGCAGAGAGCAGACTCATCTTTGTGTGTGGTCACTGGCTGTGAATGTATTTAAGGTTGGAGGACCAGAGCGTCAAGTGCGGTGCTAACAGGAAGGTGCGGGAAGCCCTTAACTGTGACCGAGAATCCACAAAGACGCTAATTCGAAATAATGCCTCCTACCTGCATTTCATTTATTTCTTTTCTCTTCTGTAATGATGTGGTGGGTTGACGTCGTCCCCGTGACCGTCTGCCTGCAGTGATTAAAATAATGATCAATCACAGTGCACTGGATGGGCCCTCATCACGCTCACATTCCCACTGGGGCTCAAACACATTGATGAGAGCGGTTGATCCATTCACTAATGATTCAGAGCTGAGTTAGAGTCAAGACTCATTACAATAACAGATGACGTGCTCTTTGATGACATGGAATTGCTCCAAGGAGTAGTTATTGAAGAAGCCCTCACCAAAATGAACGGTGAGAAGCAGTGTTTGTGCACAAACAATAGTGCAACCTTGAGATGCAAAGAAAACAAATGCAACATAAAAGCTGTGTGCTTTGTTGACTCCTCCACTTATTTTCCATCATGCATGCAGCCACGAGTCTGCTATGCCTGTAGCTTCTTATTTTCTTAGTGGAATAACATGTCTCTCGTGTTTAGGGATAGGAATAATTAAGGAATTTTGCTTTTGATTCTAATTTCTCTTAACAGTTGTGATTTAGTCCCATTAATTGATTGATTAAGAGTAAGAAATGTTTGCAAAGACAGATATGTAATTTATTGTCAAATGTGGGATCAGTAAGATAAAACAACAAAGAACAAAATATATTTATCATATATTTACCTTATTTTTTTATAAAACACCACTGATTCTTAAAGTAAGTACAACATACTGTAACAAAGTATCAAATCTTGGTACCAGTGTTATTTTAGTATTATTTATTAAATATTATAGTATTTATTAATATTTCAAATTAGCTTTTATTTTGTATTTTCAGTCTTAGTTTAAGTTTTAGTATTTTGGTTTGTGCTTTATTCTTATTATTTTTATATATTTCTAAAAAAGACTTAATGTAACATTTTTCAGTTAGTTGCCAAAGCAAGATTTCTAACTTTTGTTTATTTAAATTTAAAGTTTTTCATTTAGTTAATATTAATATTTTCTTTTCTTTTATCTTTATTTTGATTACACAGTATTAAATGATGATTTTAATAGTTTTAGTTGAATTTTTTACTTCATGTACCAAGGTTCAGAAAGTGAGTTGATTTAGTGAGTGAGTTGCATTAATTAAGAAACTGCTCCAACTCATAAGTGTTTGTGATTTGCTAAAAAGAACCATTTCATTATGAAATGGGATGCACCAACGCTATCTCACGGCAATTCGTACGTATTTTACGAGGTGGCTAATTCGTACGAATTCGTACGACCTCACTCGTAGGATTTAGTACGATTTGTCTAAACCCCAGTGACGGGTAGGTTTAGGGGCGGGGTTAGGTGTAGGTCATTCGTACAAATTCATACGAATTGGCAACTCGTAAAATACGTACGACTTAGCAAAAATCGTATGAATTTGTACGAGTGAGGTCGTACGAATTCGTACGAATTAGCCACCTCGTAAAATATGTACGAATTGCCGTGAGATCGGGCTGGATGCACTAGTTGCATTGCATGTTTTTCATTCTCTAATAAGAACCTACTCAAAAGCGTCATATTAGCTCGGGAATCAGACTTTTGTGAATCACCAAAAATAATCTGTATGTTTTTTGCTAAATAGTAATTCACTGAACACTTTCAGAACATTTTACTATGGTGTTCATCGGCATCTGTGGAACAATACATGTGTGAGAACCGTTAAAGGAACCGAGTGACATGAAAATGATTCAATTTGCAATTCATTTTTTAATGAGCCCATTCTCAGTTCCCAAACTTATTCATGTTCAAAACAAGTGATGTTGTTGGAGAAATAGCCAGTTCATGTTCGAGGCCAACATGTGGGTGGCCAACGCTATCTCACGGCAATTCGTACGTATTTTACGAGGTGGCTAATTCGTACGAATTCGTACGACCTCACTCGTACGATTTAGTACGATTTGTCTAAACCCCAGTGACGGGTAAGTTTAGGGGCGGGGTTAGGTGTAGGTCATTCGTACAAATTCATACGAATTGGCAACTCGTTAAATACGTACGATTTCGCAAAAATCGTATGAATTTGTACGAGTGAGGTCGTACGAATTCGTACGAATTAGCCACCTCGTAAAATATGTACGAATTGCCGTGAGATCGGGCTGGGGTGGCCAAATCCGGCCAAAGTAGAAAAAACCTGTTAAAAGATGTTAATGCATGCTAATGGTAGACTGAAAGTAAGCCTCGTTCATGCACTTTCTACATCAGCGTTTTCCTTCCCATATTCACTATCACCAGCTCTCTCTTAAGTACTTTTATTTATTCTTTATTTTTTGCAGGCAAAATGTGTGGAGCTCTAAGCTCCTCATGGCTGCAGCATGTGCAGAACGATAACAAACAAATCTGCCATAAATTCTACAAACCATTTATGAATCACTTTGGAACTGTATGTATTACATAAAACATTTCCCATAAAAACCTAGTATCAGAACATTAAATAGATAACCCAGAAATTTACAAACCAACTCGCTGCCTCATTACCCTGAAGTTCAGCTCAACTGCACACAATCTGTTAAAAAATATAGGTTTACAGTCAAATTGCCAGATATTTTTGGGATGGGCTAAAAAATAAGCAGTCTTTGCATAGGATATATTGTTGTCATCCAGCCAGCTATCTCTTGCTGTATGGGGCGGAGTGCATTTCTGTGTGTGTACAGCTGTGCAGCTTCTGTTTAGACTCAACTCCAGGGACATCGCTTGACAGTAATCCTACTCCAACCCTGATCTTTCAAACACACTCACAGCTACAGCGTGTGATACCAAAACAAAGAAATGCCTCAAACTCTAAATCGATTGTGACTATAAATAATGCTAACTAGCCATTTGTTAGTGGAAAACATCACTCACCTATAGCCTGTTCAATCAATAGGTTCTCATTAACATTATCCATCGTCATTATCATCTCGGCGTAAAGTGCAAGGCTTAACCTAAGCCTTAAGTTCCTCATGCCTAGCTAACAAAAAAATGATCTAAGAACATTTTCCCATTAAGGACAAATTTTATTTCTGAATGTTCTATAAAGTCCAATTCAAAATTTAAATGTTTTAAAACCATTTTTCTTGGTTATGCAAACTTCAAGGGGATATTCCATTTTAGAATTTTACAAACCTTATGGTAACGTTACTCTTCAATGCTCTGTAAACATTTAAGTGGTAACATTAAGTAGTAACATTTTAAAAAATGTTAGCCGAACGTTCAGCTAAAGTGTTTCAGTGCTAACATTTTATTAAAGACCAGATAAATTTAAATGAATATTCTATTAATGTTAATGGAAGAATGTTTGTTTATAACTTTGAGAGAGCCTGGCCAGCCACAGTTCTGAGAACATTCCCTGTTAGCTGGGTGATTGCATTTGTTTCAGTTTGATCTATGCATTTATGCCATTAGTAATTCATGAAAATGGAGCAAATAAAACTGGAATAATACTTTTTCTCTGCATTTTGCATTGACACTGATATTCCATGTCAAAGTAATTAGGATCACTGTATTTAAAGCACTATCTTAGTATCTCTTTCTCCCGGGAATAAGAACAAACAAGAAGCACTTTTTGTGTTTATGGCAAAACTAGAGCATTCCTCTCATCACTGCAATCCTGCAACTTCCATATTTGTCTCCTCACTGTCTGAGCTTTTGTGCATTTAAAATAATTAAAATACTTTAATTAAGCTCAGCATGCAATAACAGTCTTGGAGTGTTTAATTAGTTTAATAGTTTTGATTCAGCTGTAATACTTCAATGGTGAATTATATGTCCCATTTATCACAAGCTGTAATAGCTCATTTTGCAGAATCATAGCATAACTAATAAATAAAAGGTCTTCTTATGTTGTTTTTGAGGATTGTGGCGCACTCTAAATCCATGCTCCAGACATTACTGATGCCTATGGGCTTTAAAAAGAAAATTAATTAGATTTTGACAAATAAAGCATCTGTATGCATCCTTTCAAAGATGAAAGCACTTGATTACCTTGGTTCTTCAAAACGAGTTGAGCCAAATCTAGGACATTATGGTGAATTCATTTGCAGTTGTACGTAACATCGTACAGGTGGTGAAGTAAAAACCAGACATAACCTGACTTCAGTGGCGTATTTAATTATGTATAATGTAAATTAATATACCATGATTATAATGGAAATTTATCCTTAAAGCTGGCGGTCGCTTAGTAGGAAGAGATATACACCATGACTGCAGCTTAGAGAAACAGGGCTTTAACTATTTAATGACACAATTATATTGTATTACTTTTTGACATCATAATGTGGGCTGTGAGTCATCAGTGTTAATTAATGCTCGACAATGGCCGATGTTGTATTGCACCGCGGCACGTCAGAGCATTCATGAGGTATTAGACAAAGCGTTCTCCAAAATACTCACTTTTAAATAAGCATTCATTTGAAACAGATCAAACTGTGAGCTCAAAATGAGGTTCTGAGAGAGGGTGAAAAGAGCGAGAGCCGCAGCTCCAGTATTGAGCAAAAGGGCTGTTTTGTATGTACAGACACAGAGCTCATTACAGAAGAGGCAGAAGCCAAATCCTTCAGTGCCCGTAGGCAGGGATTTACCAAGGAGGAGATAAAAGCTGGTTCATGATCGCAATAGAAGTACATGGTTGGTCACTGCACTTAAACACTTCATTGTTTTGGCATTCAGTTGAAATAGTGCTTTGACGGAGCTGTGTGAATACAATTGTTTCTGTCAAATTACATCTCTGTTCTCATTATAGCAAGGAGTTTTGCTGTTGCTGCGGAGAAAGTAAAACACGTCGGCTAAGTTGGGAAGCTGTAAGTGGGAATTTTGCACGCTTCGAAAGCCATCGTTGTCAACACTTTATGTGTGGTTTGCAATTGCTTCTAAAATGTGTGACCTCTAGTTGCATGAACACAATTCATTAGCAAGATGCAAGAGCATCAGTGAAGTCTCAAAATATCTGCAAAAAAGTTTTTTTAATATCAAGAAACTGAGTTCATTTTCTACTGTAGGTATTGACATCGGTTCCTAGATGCGTTTGATTTGCTCCCCTTCATTTTCTTTAATTGTGAAAGCTGTTTGACATTCCTCAAAGAGTCAAGAATTCGGCCAGAAATATATCAATTGCTAGACTGCATACATGACAGATATTCTTGTTTGACTTTGTAATCCCATGAAAGAATGACTACCTGGAGGCTGTATTTGTGTAGGCTGGTATGCATTTTCTTGATGTCTGATTAACAATATGGTAAAAATCAAACCTCAAGGGTGGGGATGGGAGATGAACAACAAATAAGTACATGCATATATCCTCTTAATAACTTTCTGGGGTTCTGTTGTTTCCCTTATTATGTTTAATATCAAGAAGATTAAGTATGCAGATAGTGCATTGTACTGCAGAGAGCAGTCACGGAATATGGAGTAGTCCTCATTACGTATCCCTCACCAGTCTAGCGTTTAATATTTGTAGAACGTTGTAAAATGATGAAAATTAAACTGCTCGGATTCATTAGCTCTATGTGTTGCAGCAATAAGAAAGTAATTAAACCACTGCAGGCATTATGATGCTCCAGTTAAGAAAGAGGCCAAGTTCTTTGAAATTGTTTGTGCTGTAATGAAAATGGATCAGCAGATTTCTGATAATGTTGTTTTAGATTAGCAGAAAGACAAAGGCCATAATATTGCCTTTTTAACCTCTCACAGATGGTCTCAATGTTTGTTAAATGAGTTTATTGTTTTTTGTAATGCTTGATTCTGATCAGTCATCATGCCCTCCAGCGGTCGGATATTTCCTAATAGAGTGCAATAGTCGGGTTTTGGAAGTAAAAACTTCTTTCGTTTTCTGCATAGGGAAATTGATTTTTTTGAGTAACTTATAAACTTTAAAGACAGACCTGTTGTGAGCTCCGAGGTTGTTAACTGATGGTATACGCTTTTGAAGTCATCTGTTCACATTATTTCAACTTATTTTTAAAATAATGTTTAACAGCAGAATTTTTAATGGAAACTACGTTACCCATGATGCTACACAAAAAAAATTCCACCAATCAGAGAGCTGCGGTAAGAAAATCACATCCAAAAGAGCCTTCTCCCTATAGGCTCTCAAAATACTTAAACACAAACGTGCAAAAATGTAAATATATATTTTTTCTATAGATATAATTAACAACTTTAAATGAATAGTTTTATATTTATCTATCATTTGTAACTCAATTGTCATTTGCAATGCTTCATGGGATTGTAGTTCTTTCCTTCAATAAAGCCGTTAGATACACAGTCTTATACCTTTGCCTCAAAAACTTTTTTGGATCAAATCAAAGTTTTGAATGTTTTGATTCACCTTGTAACTGGTTGGCTTGGTTCAGGGCTTATAATGCTTTAATGAAGACTTTTTTTTTTAAATTCCTATGGAAATATATATAAATGTTTATAATAATTTCAAAGTAAATAAGTATTTTATTTGGTAAGTAGCCATGTTAAGTGAGATAATATCCAGTAAGATCAAATAAACCCCTTGAGTTCAGGGATAAATATATGTCCTGATCACCCTGTCGGGGTTGATTTTGCGATAATAACAGACTGACTGTACATTTTCTCAAATGTATTAAATTTGTAAGGAACTTACAAGATTCTTCATCAAAAATTTACAAAGAAATGAGAAAAGCAGCAGCTAGAAGCCACTCTCAGAGAACAGAAAGCCAAAGTACAGAAAGAAAGAGTGAAATGAGGACATGAATATGTGCTGTACAAGAACTGTGTATCATATTTCCAAGCAAAGTCTTATTGGTTTGTTTATTGAAGATGGATAGTAATAAACCTCTCTGTTTATTGAATACACAGATCAATTATAGACTGGGGAATCAAAACTGTAATCTTTTTTTCCCTCCCGTGAACACAGACCCACAATTCTGCCTTGGCTGATGACAAACAAATGAACCTCTGTGTAGGAGGGTTTTTTTTTCAGAGTCCAGATATAAAAGAACACTATGATAACAAAGGTTGAATTGAATTCTCTTTGTCTATGTCTGTTTGTAAAGAAACACTTTTTTTTCATTTTGTGTCACGGCTATTTCATGTTTTTCATCCATCTGTTGCCAAAGAGCTTTGGCATGCAGCTTTCATCTCTACTCTACTTCACTATTGTACATTTGTTCTGACCCCAGCGAGGACAAACGTGATTGAACATACCTTGTTCAGAGAAACATAAACACCCTCTTACAATCAGACTTGGAGAGCAGGTGAATTAAAATCACACTTGCAACAATGGATGCCTGAAATTGAAACAAACAGACTAGTTGGACAGAGAGTTAATAGCATGACTCATATGTCGACAAGTGTCGCTCAAAAAAAAAAAAAAAGACGGAAGGTCCCCATAAAACAGTGTACGCACAGATTCGTCAGCATCCAAAATCACCTTTGATTCGCTATGATGGCAAATTAGTATTGTTCAACCTTATGTGCTCTAAATCATGTAAACCCCCGCTGATGCCTTCCCTGTGCACTCTGAAAGCAGCTTGTAAACATAGACTGCTGGCTGAATTTTCAAATCTGCAGATTTGATTAATGTCAAAAAACAATAACCATCAATTATTTTCACAGCTACTTCCTGACAGTCAGTTGCCCATACGCTGCGATATTTGATTTCACATTAACCAACTGCTTACATGAATAGTGGCACATTTCATAGTAGCTGGCAGCTCGCTATCTCTTGGTAAATCTGTTTCTTATTAATGTAAATAAGTGGCAATTGTGGCATCCTCTGGAGAAAATAAAAACACAATTTGAAGATATTTATGCTCTTTGAACTGACTTAAATTGTTTAAACATTTGTTCAATAAAATATGTTAATGGATAAGTGTATGTTGATTTATTTACAGTTATATTTTGTTATTTAGCAGCTGATTTTATTAAGTGACTTATGAATGATTTATTGTGTTTATATATTATAATTTATTTATTATTTGTTCGTTATCTATTTATTTGAAAATATTTAAATACATGTATCTATCTATCTATCTATCTATCTATCTATCTATCTATCTATCTATCTATTTTTTGGATAAGTTAGATTTATTTTTATAAATCTTTCTTTCTTGGAAAAACAAAATTTGTTGTAGTTATTTGTTTTCGCACAATTGCATAGAACTGATTAAGTTTCTCCATTTTGATTTATTGTTTTTATTGTACGTCTATAACAAAGTTGAACATGAGGAATGAAGTAGAGATATGATTATTGATTGTATCCACGAGCAGGTTTTAGTTAGACCAGAAAACCCGTCAGCACCTGTCATGGAGTACTGGAAGAACAGCAGTGAGAAAGTCAATGAGAAAGAAAAAAGCAAGAGAGAAAGGCGGCAGGAGAAAATAAAGGTGAAAGAGAGAGAGAGAGAAAGAGTAAGAGAGGGTGGGGAGGATGAGGGACCTCGTGAGAATTGACTCCTCTGTAAATCAATTCTCAGCCAGGTTTCACAACACTCTGAAATCTTCTATCATCATGATGAAGTAAGAAAACACAAAGGAGGGAAAAAAACAAGACTTTTGTTAAGTTTTACACATCAGTATAATGTCTGTGCTTCTCTCTGCATAAAAAAGCCGGCCCACATTTGTGCAAGAGGTGCATACAGCCTGAGGTACCACCAAAAATAGGAATAGAAAAAAAGGAATAGGAATTTGTCTGCCAATCAGGGCCTTTTTTTAAATGATTGCATTGTGGTGATCAGTCCAACGTGAAGCAAAATCATAGCTCTGAATATCAGTACTCTTGCTTGTTTGCACAGCAGTTCTATAGGCAAGAAGTTCAGTAACTTCAGACAAAAAACTTAAAGACAAATTGGCCAGTTAGTTTGTACATTGTTTTTGTCCACCAACAAAAAATGTTCTAAAAGAAGCCAAACCATCAGTCTTTGCATGGCCCTAAGCAACGCATAGACGGAAATAGAATATATTCCAGCCAAGTGTTCTGAAATTACTCCACTCCAGGTTTTTTGTTCCTCATTTGCTGATTCATATGTTCCTATGAGAGAAAACATAAACGCTTCAGTCCGGAACATAAAGAAAAGCGGCAAGTGGACTGAAACAAACAGTGAAAAGCCCCAGTTTTGTTGTTATTTGTCCAATCAGAACTGATGAATAAAAAAAGTTCAAACATTTCGCACACCTTGCAACTGATAAAATATGTAAGTGTTGTCATTTGTAATTCATGCAGTGTCATCTATGCTATTCTTTGTCCTTGTGAAGGACTTTATGTAGAGGAAACATCTAGGGAGCTGAGAACATATGTCATGCTGAATAAAGTAATCCCAAGGCACAATATTTTAAAGAACGTTCATCAGTATTTTTTGTAAGTTATTGAACATGTTAACGCATATGTTTAAAGATCAATTATGCCATGCTTTTCTGATGTTTTAACTTCTCTTATGTTTATTTGATATGCTGGTTGTGCTCTCCGTAACTCTGTATACATCTAGATAGAGGGTGAGTGAATTTATTAGCTCATTCAGAGTGACCAATTTGAATAGGTTTAAAATGTGTGTACATTTGCATTCAAAATTTGGGGTCAGTAAGATTTTTAAAATGTTTTTTAAAGTAGTCTCTTACGCTTACCAGGACTGCATTTATTTGATCAAAAATACAGTAATATTGTGAAATATTAATACAATTCAAAATAACTGTTTTTTGTTTTATTGTATTTTAAAATGTAATTTATTCCTGTGATTGCAAAGCTGAATTTTCAGCAGCCATTACTCCAGTCTTTAGTGTCACATGATCCTTCGGAAATCATTCTAATATACTGATTTGGTGCTCAGGAAACATTTATTATTATTAATGTTGAAGAGAGTTGTGCTGCTTAATATTTTTGTGGAAACAGTGATACATTTTTTTCAGGATTTTTTTATGAATAGAAAGTTCAAAAGAACTGCATCTTTTATACTGTCACTTACGCTTGATTTAATAAATCATTTCTTAATTAAAAAAAAAAAAGAATCTTACTGACCCCAAACTTTTGTAGTAGTGTATATGTTGTTCTTGTTGTTCTTATGAAGGCTATAGAGATAAACTGATGGATCTTGTGCATGTCATTTATATTTTTGCCAAGTCAACCAAGTTATTTCTGTGATCAGTCCAGCCCACCGTAGTCTGATGTTGGATAAGTTGGATAACGCATCTTCTTTACCTGGACTGTATATAGAAAAAAAACTTGAAACAAAACAATGAAAACTCTTGAAAGTTCACACTTTTGGACAACATTGTGGCTTTCATTTGGAGCTCTGGGGAAAATTGAATCTATTTCATGAAGATTACACTCCTAGAGGCTGCAGATGGCTCTCACCGGGTTACATGCTTTTGATAATTGCTATTACAGAGAGGCCTGAGGTTACAGCAGAGTAACGGAGCATTCCGAATGAGAGCCATCAAAGTGCTTTTCGTTAGCCTCCTTCAGTCTCCTTATCAATTAACTCCTTTAAATCACACATTCACAAAGCTACCCAGACTTTCTGCGAATGCGGGACATGAATAACTCCACCGTAGAGCACCCTCATCAAGACAACAGCCAGACATCTCACCTTAACAGAGAGTTATTCTAGCGGGAGTCGTCTTGTATCCTCAGCCTTTTACTTAGCGGTTGTCTCTAATAGCTGTGATTATGCATTATTAGTTATGCCGGCGATTGGATTGACTTTATCAGCTCGAAAAACAGTGAGGTGGGAGTTTTCGAATGAGACCCTGTTTTGTCCCCGCCTGACAATGAGGCTGCAATTACTGATTTGCCATTTCCAGTGAGTCCCAGGCCCATTGTTTTAAAAGGTGCTGAGGCAATGATTGATGCGGATGTTTTTGTAGCTGTAATAGAAGCCCTGTCACCGACAGTGAAGACGTGATGGCTGCATTGTGTTTTGTGGGGTATCCATCTATCAGATTGTCATATGGTGGCATGCTTTGCACCGATAAGCTAATTGCCTTTTATCAAATAAAAGAAAGCAAAAATTGTCAGATCGATAAGGCTATCTTTAAAATGGCCTAATTGCTTAAAAAATGGGAGGAGAAAGTATGAATGTGGCTATTAGAAATGTTTGCAGGGATAATTCACTCATTAAATGCAAGCCTTGATCCACAGATGCACTGATACAGTTAGCACTGAAATCTGTTCTACGCGCCAGCGCTTTAATTCTACATTCACGGCATGCGTGATAGAAGAACATAGCAGTCTCAGTAGGACACGAGATAACCCCTAACTCAACTAGCATGCTTAAAATTCAGTTCTAGCACAGTAATTTAGTTCTTAGGCTCTATGTTTACAACCAGCATGCTACTTATAACAACGCAAAAATCATATACACGGTGATTGCCATACTTATACATTTGCACTGGGGTCACTACCATGACTGACATGTCATTTTTTTGTCATTGCATAATCTTTTATTGTTATTTTTAAAATAAATGTTGATATTTTCAAAAAAAAAAATCTTTAAAAATATATTTAATATATTTTTTAATATTATTTTTAAAAAATAATAATTAGCAAGTGTACATTAATAATTACATTATATAGCCTAAGTATGAAGTAAGTGTACATCTTTTTTACATTTTACTTGATGATTAGATCATATGACATTTCTCAAAACATTTCTCAAAAATGGCATAAATTAAAATGGCATAACCATATGAAACAGTGTTGTTTTTGTTAACTAAGACTGTTAAAAATATATTTTCATTAATTGAATTAAAGCAGAAAATATAAATATTAGAAGAAACAACCAAAACTTAGAAATCAGAAATTTTAATTTGGCAGCAAAAGTAAAATGAAATAAGTTGAAGCTGAATTAATACAATTACAATAACTGTAACTGAAATATAAATTTATTAGAATAAAGGTAAACAGAAATGTTAAAAAAACTAATAAAAATGTCAAAATCTCATAAATTTACTAAAACTGAAACTAGATTTAAATTGAAAACTGGAAATCTAAAAAAGTACATTTTGGTTATATATATATATATATATATATATATATATATATATATATATAAAACCAAAATAACACTGATATTGAAACCAACATGGATACAAAATGGAGATTTTAAGCTGATGGTTCCTTTTTGTTATCACAGACAGTCTTATTTCTCTTTGACCTAAAGAATGAACCACTAGCAGAGCAGTGCATTATATACAGAGCCTCTGCATCTCGTCTCTTTCCGACAGACAACATTTGGATAATAATGGATTAATCTGACATAATTATTTCGTCTTAGGCGCAGACCTCTAGTCACGGCTATAAGAAGATGCAGCGATGAGCTAATTTACTGTATTGTCAGAGGGCCTATCATGGCTTCTTATTAGGCTGCATGGCAAATCCTAAACTAAATGATCTGTGTCCGGCCTTCCGAGGGAGAAAACGGCATTCTGCAGCACAAGTTCTGCCAGCGCAAATGAGATGCAAGATTTGAAGAGAAGTCCTCTCCCCCATACAGATATAAAAGCAAGGACGTGCACGCAGCCGCCTCCCGATCCAAACATTGACTCATCAGCACACGCCACCTGTGAAAACACCAAGCTATTTTCACAAGAATAAAGAGATGCACCAACTTGCACGTTCAACTGTTATGCGCCACACTTAATTCCGGCACAGTTGCGTGTGTGTCCTAAACCTACAATTTATCACATAAATGCCAGATAAACCTAATCACTATGCTAACATTTGCAGCTCCAATTGTGGCAAACACAGAAGCGTTAATTAATCTAATGTTCTTGCGGCAGACGCACACAGTCGCACATACAGTCACGCTGTGGGAGTGATTTGTAAGGCACCATGTGGGGCTCTAATCTGCGGGTTGCAGCGGGATCTTTACAGCCTGCTCACGAGCCCAAGTGGCAGAAATTAGGCCCAAATTCAATCAGTCGTCCAGGCAGGCCCAGGCTTTTCCTGCAGGCCTCGAGGCGCCTTGGGACGGGAGCTCCATCTGCACTAGGGGTACGGAGAGCTCGCGTTCGCGGCGCTGGGGAGTTATGAGTATTGCGGGCCGCCATCTCTCTGCACATTAGTGTCACGGCTAAACTAAATAAGGACTCGGGCTTTGAGTGTTTAGCTGAGGAGTAATTTCATTTAGACAACAACGTGCTGTTGTAAATCACAAGGATGAGACGGTGGACTGCATCTGGAGAAGGGTATTTATCTCAAGGCAATACCAGAACATTGAGTTAAAAAGAAATCACACCCTGAGATTATATTTCCGACTTCAGCCGGCATTCGGATCTCTGTATTTCTGCCTTGTTTGGAAGCCGAAGTAAATGCGGACCAGGGCCGAAAACAGCTCCTATTTTTCGAGCAAGTTAACTTTCATACGGTCATTGTTGAGGGATTTTTGCAGCAGCATCGAGCGCTGAGAGCACTGTATTACCCGATTGCATCAACTAATCCGCCAACCTATTTGCTGAGGAATATACAGAGCAAGACACTAGAGAACGTATTCGCATCTGACTCGGTCATCTGTGAAATTGATAAGCCACAAGAGATCGACCGTTTCTTACGAAGCCACAAACACGCATAAAACGTTGTGGAACACGGAAGAGCGGGAAAAGCAGGAGCCATATGCACCGTACTCAGGTAAATTGTCTGAATATCTCAAATATAATTCATCATCCCCAGCTGCAGTCCTGGCATATTCATTTTTCTCTCTCTCTCTCTCTGCACACTGAAGGATTGTGGGCGATGTGATGGGGTGCATAGGTTGTCCCTTGAGGCCAAATTTACATGATTGGAGCTCCCATTAAAACCAGAATGAAAAGTCCTCACAATGGGAGAAACTCTTGGGAGTACAATCGGCCCTGGAGACCGGAATAATCCCAGGGTTTATTCATCAGCAGGTGAGAATAGTGATATGTACAAACTGTGCAAATTAAAAGAAAAAAGGTTAGGGCAACATAAAATAAAAAGCTGATCCACAGCCGGAGTTTATCCTTTGGTGCAAATGGAATGTAGTTAGGTTGTAGGAGCTTTAGCCGCACAATCAGTGCAGGGGTTTGTGATGCAGTGCTCCACTGGGACCTAATTTACAGAGAGAGGTGCTCCACAATACTACAGAGCAAAACCCCAACAAACAAACTACTTACCAATTCATTTATTCCGGCACTCATGCACAGGAGACACAACTATTTTCACTTTTACCTTGTGCTTCAGGAGCACCGTTTCAAATGCAAAAGTTTTTTTTTTTCTGCAAATCTTTTGAAGAAGGAAAGAAAGAAAGCCAGCATGCAAATAATTTTTAGGTTCTTAACATACATTCATGCATATAGATTTAAGGTTTTGGTTAAGATGGCAGTCTATAACTTTAAATATTCATATCAAGCATGCATTGTAGATTTAGCGCTTTTTTAGTGAAGCAGCAGAGCAACACTAAGTCACTCTTGCATGTTTTATGTGACTTGGTTTTCAATAAGGTTGATTTTAAATCGTAAAGATGGTTATTTTGTGTTTGATGCCTTCAAATTATGTTATTATAACCATTTCGGTTGTACTTTATTTTACAGTATATGCACTTACCTGTACTTACCTAAGAGAAATGGTAATGTAAGGTAACTACATGAGTTAAGATCAGGGTTAGTACCTAGTTATTACCCAGTTATTGTAATGTCCACTTGATTTAATGGCCTTGAGCTGGACCTCTCAAGTGATGATTCATAGTTTCCTGCATGATTTGAGAATCTTCCAAAGAGCATCTTTTTTTGCTTCAATGGAAGCAAGACAAATGTGAAAAAAGAGTTGTCACAAATTTGCTTATCTGATCAGTGACCTAGAAAAAGTGTGAAATCCTTACTGTTTCTCATTATTACACATTATTAAACACTGGTCAGCTGGTTACACATTACTACACATTGGTCACATTCAGTGGTTGGATCTTTTCTAATGTTCGCTGTTGTCCTTGGCAGTGCTGTATATC